>BLKR01013053.1:0-14012 GCA_011170035.1 Teleogryllus occipitalis | reverse complement strand
TCACTACGAATAAAAAACCACGGCGATCTTTCCCTGGACATAAGATTTGTCACATTTCTACGATGACTATCATGATTCACAAAGGTAATCTTATTAAAAAACACATTAATAAAAAATAAATCCGGTAGGGAAAGTAATATTTATTTTTATAATTGGTTTAATAAACATTTTATTCTTATAGTTTTAAATTGTGTAAATTTATTATGTTTGTTTGAAAATGTTCTATAAATAAAAACGTATTTTATTATCGCACATTCTATTCCTTTTTACGTAGTTTTTACGTTTTTCATTTTCAATACGTATTTATGTACCGTAAACCGGAGATACTTAGTGACGCGCAAGTGACCGGAGATACTTTTGCCACTTCCCTTTTGAGAAAACTATTGCCTTGAACTATGTTGCGTTGTCTCTACCATTCATTACGATATTTCGAGGTTTTTGACACGTCTAATTAAATTAGTTATAGAAAATTATAAATTTAATGAAGATACTAAAAAATATTCATTGTTTCTTGTAAAAACGGGAAATTGTATGATTAGGAATTAATGTAATGATTCCCCGTGTATTAGCACTCGCAATTCATTACCTTCTCAACCCATTAGAGGAGAATTTACAATGGTGCATTATAAAGGAAAGTTGTTTCCTGGACAAGTCACTGCCCTTTAAAGCAATTCGCCACCGGTAAATGTGTAGAAATGCATGGGATTTTGGAAATGGCCGCAGAGTAGAGATGATTGTTTTAGAAATATGACGATATAATCCAGAAAACTCAAGACCTAGGTTAAAATCAGAAAGAGGACTCTTCGGTATTCCAGAGCTAAAAATCAATTGGGGGAATAATATGTTTTCAGCTATCATTACCAGTTTCAAAATGTTTTCATAATAACTTAAAAATATTCATTAAATAAATTTGTAAACTTTGTAATACTGTTTAACTCAATTCTCGATACAAAGCAATCATGAAAAAGAGTGATACTATCACGCATCATGTAGGATTAAATGAGGCGCAATAAATGAAGTGCCCTAAAGTCACCTCATCCTATGAGGTAACTTTATGGCAAGTTTAGGCAACAATGTTTGTTCAAAGACATGCGTTTCAATAATTATCGTCACATAAAATAGACGGAGCATTTTTTTAAATTTAGAATACTGCATTTACTTTTAAATTACGAGAAAAATATTATATTAGACTTATTTTTCTATTTCATATTACATTTTTTCGAGCTCTAATCATCACACTCTACGTGTATGCATTGCCCACGCGCTGTGTAAGTTTAGATGGGGAGCAAAGTATGGAGAGAGTAATAGAGCTTTCTGTCCCCCTGGCTGCTCTGCAGTGCAGCTTGTTTGTGAGCGGAGGCCAACGGCCTGATAGCATGCGAGTTGCAAACTTACCAGCTTAATCATCAAACACGAATGCTCGTCCCACGCCTTCATGCTTTCCAGCTCTGCTCTCACCACTCCGCCTCGCTTCCCCTCCCGTCCTCATCATCTCTCCTTCAAAGAAGCCTCAGCCTCGCCCTCCTCCGTTCCTCTTCCCCTTCATTTACCCGTTGCCAACTCAGCTCTATCCACCTCCTCCACTCCACATAATTCTCTCCCCCTCCTCCATTCCACCTCCTCCACTCTCTCTTCTACATTCCACCTCATTCACTTCCCCTTCACTAATCCACCGCCTCCGTTCCACCTTCCCCGCTCGATATCATCCGCCACGCCTCGTCGACTCTACTTCATCACTCTACTTCATCCGTTCTACTTCATTCACCCTCTCTCATCCACTCTACTTCATCAACTCCACTTTATCCACTCTTATTTATTCACTCTATCTCATCCACTGTACTTCATCCACTCTACCTCATCCACTCTAATTTATCTGCTCTACATCATCCACTGTATCTCATTCATTGTACCTGGTCCTCTCTAGCTCATCCACTGTAGCTCAGCAACTCCAGCTCATCCACTCTAGCTCGTCCGCTCTAGTTCATCCACTCTAGCTCATCCACTCTAGCTCACCCACTCTAACTCACTCACTCTAGCTCATCCACTTTAGCTCATCCACTCTAGCTCACCCACTCTAGCTCACCCACTCTAGCTCATCCACTTTAGCTCATCCACTCTGTCTCAACCACTGTTCCTCATCCACTCCACTTCTTCACTCTACCTCCTCCAGCACTTCTGCCCATGACAATTACGCGTGCATTAAAAATCTTTTCCCGCCAACTACTTCCTTGTCGACAGACCCATGTTCGAGTAATTCCCATTTACTACTTACGTCTCCAATTTACTGTATTCCCCCATCCTTTTCACAGCCCTTCCTTTGTCTTCCAGTGCCAGTTCCTCCAATTCTGAATCTTGCTGTTGTACTCCAGCCTTCCACACAGTTATCCGCCAGATCGCGTTGCAACATTCTCTTTCAACATCTTCCCCTTTCTACCCGGCATCTTCCGTGCCCTACAGTACCTTGTGCCTCACTCCCTCGCTCCTTGAGCCCTATGATCCCTTACCTCTCCCTTGCCCTTGCCCTACCCTCTTCATCTACACCCATTCCTGCACCTCCCCGGGGTCTTGTTTATCGAGGGCGTAATTGGGCGCATTTTCCCGTGGCTTTTCCCCACGAATTAAGTTTGTCTCGGGGCCGCGTCGATCGCCCCCGAGGAGGAAGAGGAGGAGGGGAAGCGGGGGGAAGGGAGGGGAGGTGTCGGCGGGCGCTTAGTGGTCGCGGCCTCTTAAACTTGATTCCGAGCGGATTGTCCCAAACAATTAGCCGCTTCGGAAATTTAATTGTGAGGCTTTTGTGAAGGAGAGAATCGGTGAACCGAGCTTCCCTTCGGAACCATCGTCTCTTGCTGGGCTGTAGCCAATTGGCCATGTTTGTCTTCCTGAACCTTAACTTCCGACGTGTTACATTGTTACATGAAAGTGGTGATGTTTTTACCGGCAGGAGTAGCCCAAGTTAAATCAACTTTACAAGATATCTAGTTTTCTTCTTTAATTTCAATTTGTGCTTTCTTTTGTAATCTGTTTTGTAGCAATCACATAAATATTCTTAAAGTTACTTACTTTCTTCACCTTTTGTGATGATTAAAACCCCCCTTATTAACGATAGTTTTAATTACTCTTTTGTACTCCCATTGTAAAATTCTGTCATTTGTTGGCTGCAACCTGTTGCACAATGATACTCATTACGATACAGATTTCATTATGATACAGGAACTTGTTTAATCACAGAAAAGTTTACAAACCAAGTATTGACACTTAATTATCATTAAAAATCATTTTAGTAAATATTTCGTTCGATTGTGTACATTAAAATTACATTTAATATTATATTACGCTTGTCAGTGTCTTTTTATTATTTGTAATTTTTTCGTGGTATTTAAATTAAATTGGTTCGTAATTTCACTTTGATCCTATTTCACTAGCGCAGTACTCCCTCGCAGGTAGACTGGTAAACACAACCACCTGCGGCGGTATGCGAGGGTGGGGCAGAGAGAATATTATCCACGCAACTTTTCTTGAACGATGACCTTGTTTCCCCTTCCCTAGAGCAATAAACATTTGAAGAACAAAGCCCGCAGCCAGCACTGATAACAACAACTTCATTGGCGTGTAGGAAAATGTATTTACTGTTGAAACCGAGAACTTCTGGTCGTATTTTTTTTAAACAATATCTAAAGAAATGGTCAAAGCAGATCCAGATCGATCGCAGGAGATGCGTCGAACTTCTGGGAAAATTATAACTCAGTTTATTATGAAAGTTGCGCAGCCATGACTGACATTCTAGAGATTGGCATTTCTTCATTCAATCTAGTAGCCGATGTCGTAACTAATACCCCACTCTACCTGCATTTCTCTAAGCCATCGTTCAAGAAAAGTTGCGTGATTAATGTATGGGGTAGGGTTAGATGCCTTGACTGAATCCTACATGTCAACTACCAAGATACCATTCAATGTAAAAGTTTAACTCGATGCAATCGGTATTAATACACTCGTGCCAAGTTTACGATACTCACTCGCATCGTAATATCACACTCGTGTATTAATTCTCATCATTTCATCAGCTACAATTATATGTTATATAAAAACTCCGTTTTATTTATTATTGAGCTCTCTAAGTTTTGAAATTTGACATCCTCTTTCGAAACTAGTCAAAAGTAAATATATTTGTAGGGAATATAGTAAAGTTGGTCACAAACACACCTGATTTTGGCGAAAAGACCAGTGCGACTTGGCCGCTTTGTTCAAGAATGCAAGTCACTGCTCTACCACAATCGAGAACGAAAGATACCGACACCAGGACTTGAAAGATGGGAATCGATGGGGGTGGGATCCAGACTATTTGGTGGATGGTCAAACATCTCTCAGCAAAACAACTGCACAAGATCGGTTGTGAGCGGAGCCGGGTGTGCACTCTGTAGCCCTTGTCTTGGCCCCATTGATTTCTATTTATTCTTATTCAAGAAATTCCTGTCCGGTCAGCATTACGCATATTATATTAACGCACAACTGCAGGTGGCGTTCAATCCCCGTTACCTGTTCCAGGCTATACTTTTACAACATAGGGTTTAAAATATTGATCCCATGATAATGTCTCAATACTGATGCTGATTATGTGGTAAAATTGTACAATTTGTGCTATTAACTGCATTTTTCATGAAATTGTATTTTCTTTCTTTGACGACCTAGGAAAAAATACTTTCTGGATGGGCTTCGTAGTACTAATGGCTTTATAAAATAACGTCGATAAAGATTGCATGAAGACTATCTGAATAAATCTATAAATACAAATTATTTATTAATTTATTCATGAAAACATCATAATCTAAAAACAACAACTTTTTGTTAGATAGATTGCGTGAATTAATTTGACGGATTAAAAAATGTTATTATTTCTTTCAAGTATAAAGAAACCTGTGGCCTCGGCGTATAATCATCAGACATCAGCTTCATGTTTTACTGCACGCAATTTATTTTAAATTCTTGAAGTTCCAGACGCATACAACACTAAAATTAATTAAGTTATTTCTATTTAGTTGCTATTTTTATTCTACATCTGTCTGCGCACATTCAATTATGCAGCATTGTATTTGTATTTGTAGAGGGAATTAAAATGAGACTGTATTCCATCACTTCGGATATATTTCATACGGACGAACACATCGATTTTGTCCGTTAAAAATATTATTGTAATAATAATGACGATTGAGATTAATCGATCATTTTAACCCGGGAGTACTCGCAATAGATCTGTGAGATTCAAGCCTCGGCCATTTTATGTCCCTGAATTATTGCGAAGCAATAGTCTCAGATATTTCATGTATTCCTTCATTGTACTTTTCAGAGATTGCTTGGCCTTTTATTTCTATCCTTTCGCTGAATCATTACCCGTGAGCATGTTGAAACTTGATCGCTGCGCTGCGCGATCTGTCTTATACGTTGGGTGCAATGGCTGGCGTCCGTGCATTGTGACCTCCTAGCCTGAGCTGTACGTATCGTCGCATTATTTTCAGCCGTGTCTATGTCAATTGCCTACTCACAAAATGTAATAACTTGCCTTGTCTGCAATCAACTGTCACAATTTCGTACTGAAGAGAAAAATATGTGCAGGAGACGTCTGTAAGGAAATGAAAAAATGGGAACCTTGCAAAATAGAAAAAAGACAAAGATTTTCTAAATATTTTTGTGAAAAAGTAAAATATATATTTGTTTAGAACATGCTAAAATAATTTGAGGAAATGGTATTTAATATTATTTAATAGGATAATATGACGTTTAACGATTTTTGCGTGTATTTTGTCAATTTGTATCTTCCTCACTATAACTACTCAGACAAGAATTCTAGAGTGTAGGATTCATGAGCAATTGCATTGACGGACATACAAAAAGTGAATTAAATATGTATTTCAGTAAATGAAGCTTCTGGTGATTCGCATTTACAAAAAGTTGCAGCTATATCTGAGAGACTTCGAGGGCACTCTTATCTATTGTTGCTATCTATTGCACATCTACCTATTGTGGGCACTCCCGGGTTAAAGATTGAAGCGTACATTTTAGTTGAGTCCGTCGAAAGGAGTGGAAATCCTCGAGTGTGGGCGGTGGTGAGGCGAGGTGACGGCGGGTGCGGGACCGCAGATGCGGGCAGCGATTTGGCCGCGGGCGCGTGGGCGGGGCGGCGGGCGGCGGAGGCCCTGCCGGTTGGCGAGAGGAGGGGGCGGCGGCGGCCGGGCAGGGAAGGGACAGGCTGCGCATCAAACTTTCACGATCGCGCGACCGCGTCGCTTTCAATTTGGGATTCGCCCGCGCCGCAGCCTCCGCTTCGCGCCCGCCCCCGCCCCCGCCCCTCCACCTTTGCCATCGCTTTCCCTTTCCGTCCAGCTTGCCACTCGCGAAACCCTCTCTGCCCTCGTCACCGCCCTGCACCCGCCTTCGCCTTTGTTTTCACACTCGCTTTTGCTTTCGCCTTCATCTTCGTGCACTCCCCCGCACTCGCCCTCCCCATTCTACTTGCCCTTGCTCGTACTCTTACTCTTGCTCTTGCTCTAGCTCTCGCCCTCGCCCTCGCCCTCGCCCTCGCCCTCGCCCTCGCCCTCGCCCTCGCCCTCGCCCTCGCCCTCGCCCTCGCCCTCGCCCTCGCCCTCGCCCTCGCCCTCGCCCTGCCCTCCCCTCTCGCCCTCGCCCTCGCCCTCGCACTCGCTCGCCTCCCTCCCTCCCCATTCCACTTGCCCTTGCCCTTGCTCTTGCTCGTGCTTTTGCCCTTGCTTTTGCTCTTGCTCGCCCCTCGCCCTCGCACTCGCTCTCTCTTTCGCCTCGCTCTCTCTTCTCACTCGCCCTTGCTCTCGCCCTCCCCATTCCACTTGCCCTTGCCCTTGCTCTTGCTCTTGCCCTTGCTTTTGTTCTTGCTCTTACTCTGCCCTCGCCCTCGCACTCGCACTCACTCTCTCACTTTTGCTCTCGCTCTTCTTCTCACTCTCGCCCTCGCTCTCGCCCTCCCCATTCCACTTGCCCTTGCTCTTGCTCTTGCCCTTGCTCTTGCTCTTGTCCTTGCTTTTGCTCTTGCTCTTACCTTGCTCCCTGCCCCTCGCACTCGCACTCGCTCTCTCACCTTTGCCTCGCTCTTCTCACTCTCAGTCTCGTCTGCCCTCCATTCCACTTCTGCCCTTGCTCTTGCTCTTGCCCTTGCTTTTGTTCTTGCTCTTACTCGCCCTCGCCCGCACCCGTAAACTCACTCTCTCACTTTCGCTCTCGCTCTCTTCACCTCGCCCTCGCTCTCGCCCCCTCCCCATTCCACTTGCCCTTGCTTCTCTTGCTCTTGCCCTTGCTTCTGTTTGCCCTTGCTTTTGCCTCTGTTCTCACTCGCCCTCGCACTCGCTCTCTCACTTTCGCTCTCGCTCTTCTTCTCACTCTCGCCCTCGCTCTCGCCCTCCCCATTCCACTTGCTCTTGCCCTTGCTCGTGCTCGTGCTCTTGCTCTCGCCCTAGGCCTCGCCCTCTCCCTCTCCCTCGCCCTCGCTCTCACCCACTTTCGTTCACGCTCTTCCTCTCACTCTCGCCTACGTCCTCGCATTCGCCCTCGCCCTCGCCTTTTCTCTCGCCCTCGACCAGCCCTTGCCTTCGCCAACGCCATCGCAATCTCCATCTCTCTCACCCGCTCCCTCGCCCTTGAACTCGCTCTAGCCTTTGCTCTCGTCCAGCCCTCGCTTTCTCCCCGCCCTCACCTGTACCTAAGCCCTCGCCCAAGCTCACATCAAGCCCTTGCTCAAGTCCTCGCCAACGTCCTTGACATCGTCGCCGCCCTGATCATCACCATCGACCTCACCTCCATCCTCTCCCTCCACTTTTCGTATTCTTTATCGTCTCTCTCTCTCTGTCTCTCTCTCTCTCTCTCTCTCTCTCTCTCTCTCTCTCCTGCTACCCACACTTCAACACTACCACACTTCATTCACCAACTCTACTTTCGCATTTGGCGCAGAACCTCCTATCTCCTCCCCGCCTTACATTTCGACCTTCATCCGCACACCTTCACCCTGCCCCGTTCCCGCGTTGACTCGCGCATGGGTCCGAGCGCTTGACGTACCCCTACGCTGAGCACCTACCACCTGCTGACACGCGCTTGGGCACAGCCTCCAGCTCCCAATGCCTCCCTACGCTGCCCTGTGTAACGTTCTGTTGCATCGTCTCGCCGCTGTCACCAATTTTATTCTGTAACGTTCTGTTACAACATCTCGCTGCTGTCACCAATTTTATTCTGTAACGTTCTGTTTCATCGTCTCGCCGCTGTCACCAATTTTATTCTGTAACGTTCTGTTACAACATCTCGCCGCTGTCAGCAATTTTATTCTATAACGTTCTGTTACATCTCGCCGCTGTCACCAATTTTATTGTAACGCTCTGTTACAATATCTCGCCGCTGTCACCAATTTTATTGTAACGTTCTGTTACAACATCTCGCGTTGTTGAATAGGAAGGATTGTTGAATAATACTCAAAGAGGACAAGTGAGGAGTGTGGGAAATAGGTGGAGCGTTGATCTTCAGTTTTGGTCCACTTGCAGTAATGTGGTCATTGTAAAGCAAATGTTAGTGAAGATAGAAGAATGTTGAAGCCACTGACGAAGTAAATGTGCGATGGAAATGAAGAATGTATGATAAAGAGAGCTGGTTATCAATGGAAGGAAGACAACATGGACGGAAACTATGTACAATTGGAAATTAAAGAGAGATATTATGAGAAGTGAAGGGAGTCGTGGATCATTGAAGAAAGTTCACAATTTTAACTTGGTTGCCAGATAGTATATATAAGACTGATACACCTTGTATTTCAGCCAACTCGATTGTTAGATACGTACTGTAGACA
This sequence comes from Teleogryllus occipitalis, assembly GCA_011170035.1. Taxonomy (NCBI): domain Eukaryota; kingdom Metazoa; phylum Arthropoda; class Insecta; order Orthoptera; family Gryllidae; genus Teleogryllus; species Teleogryllus occipitalis. Next base: position 5,161 of record BLKR01013053.1, on the reverse strand, counting down.
CCAGTTAGATTATTCAATTAATTAGAACTCACTGAATTTTAATTAGTAGTGAAACAATGTAACTTAGGTCACTGAATTGCAATTACAATCCTCACCATGTGAGTAAACCCCTACGAATGCAATTAGAATTCCTTTATTACCCATTAGTATCATTCAAAACTATTACTTTAAGTTTAGAGTAAACAAAAATAAGAAAAATGGATTATGAATAAAAGTACAGAAACGTGGTTCTTTTTTTAATTAAGAATTTTCCTTTCTTTTATTATACAGATTCTTGAAAATTCGGGATCAAGATGTTATATTTCTGTTTCAAAACAAATGCCAACAGCTGGTATTTTCTACCAAATTGTTGAAGTGTTCTTACAGAATTATCATATTACAGTCTGTTCTCGTTGACAGTTTTTTTAGTGTATTCATTTGCAGTACTGAAAACATAACGTAAGTGATTAATCACTCATGCACACTTTCCAATGTTTTGAACAATTTTAACGCACACTTTCTAACTAAAAAAAATTACATGCACATTTCAATCTAGAATAACAACTTTATTTATTTATTATCTTAGATATTTTTTTACCATGAATAATCCCTTCATAACGTAGCTCATTACTAGGTGATATCTCAGAAAGGCATGAATGTTCTTTAACACATTTAATTTTTACGTATTCAAACACACTATTTTAAAATACTAATAATCGGATTTTACTTCATTTGATATCCACGTCTATACCTGTTAATTGCGTCTCTGAGATTTCTCTTTACAATGAGTCAGGTTTTCAGAAGATATCACGTATTTTAGTCGAATATCTAACCCATGAACTATGAAAATAATATTTCCAAACAATTAAATGTATACTTCATTATACACAAATGTTTCTAATTCTTTATTATACACGACATTTTTCAGCTGTTTGTTTTCTCATTCGAATTTCCAGCGAGTGTTATATGGCAACAAGAAAATCATCATATCGTGTGCCAGATTTTGGGAAATGTATTAGTTTTTAAGTTAGCGGAATTACGATATTTTTATTCCTAGTTTTGTTTTTTCCGTCTTGTGACATGTAAACTGCGCCTCAGAAGAAAAATGTTCCTAATTCATGAAGACGAGTTTCTGCTGCTTGGCATCCTTCTAATGCTCATGTGATAAATGTATGTAAATCACATTTCTTTTCCACTTGGCTTTATTCATGGGAAATAACGTGAAGGAGAAGAATGGCGCAGCATATGTAAATGTCCCGAACAGCCGAAATGAGAGAGATAATTATTGTCCCATAAATCGGCCTTTAACACGACTCCCCTTTTGTTCCGGGCGATATACTGCCCTCGTCCGCGTCGCAGTATGTTACGGGCGACCGGGGACGGGGGCGGAGGCGGGGCGAGGGGGAGGGGAGCACAAAGGGGCGGGGATGGAGGGGCGGAATGGCCGAGGAGGAGGAGGAGGGGGGCAGAAGCGAGGAAAGACAATGGAGGCGATAAAGACGATAGAAGTAGGAACGTGTTGAATCACCTAACTATGAATCTAAGGCAATTAATGAAACCTGATTCCTTCCATAATTATAAAGTAAAAACAGAATGTTTTGCTACTTTCAGGGCTAAAACAAATAATACCCTAATGTACGATGTTTCCTACACCGTTTATACGACTTATGCAATGAATAAATGTCTTGAACTGAAATAATGCAATTTGTCTATTAAGATGTATAAATAATTTTACAAATATGTGATTTACAAAGAAGTACTTCTTCATATTAATAACAGGTGTGTTTCTGTCGACATAAGATCACTAATATGTGATACAAAACGTGTATTCTCTTCTATTTTCTTTAGTACTTTTACTACCGTTTCTTTTATGATGTCTGTAAGGCGATTACAGGCAGTTCGTTCAATTCAAACATATATAGAACAGGGAAGGGCTTAAATTATTCTAAAGTATGATACAGTTCTAATAGAAAAGGCGAAAATATTTATGTAACAACTACACACTGTTAATGCTTTTATATTCATACATATTAATAAAAAAGTAAAGAATTGGCATAATATGATAATTTTCCTTCTGGGTCTTCTATATCATGAAAACGTTGTGAACATAACTGCTTTACATTTCATATGAAGCGTGATTAGAGCAAGTGCAAGATGGAGAAAATATTACAACATAATATGCAATCATAGAGTATATTTCATTGCAGATAATTTGTTTCTTTAATGAATAAACATTTCATATTGCTACATTGATAAAGGCACTTATTCAACTAATGTCTGGAGATTCCTTATTTGAGCTAATAGAAACCGACGAGTTTTAATTTTACTCAGCTGTCGATATCTCCTTTCTCAGTCTCCCTCATCACAGAGCTTGGCTGAGCAGGCCTTCTTCCCGCGCTGTGGCCGGCTCCTCCTCTCGAGGCCTGAGCTTCTGGCACGCCGCTCTAATTCACCGCGACGCGAAGGCGCAACATTTTGAGCGGCGACGGAGCGTAATGGCGAAGGCGCATAATTGTGAAGTTGATTACAGCCAATTAGCGCCCATTAGATTCTCGTTAGCGACCGCATGTGGCTGCGGCGGCGGGGGCGGCGCCAGACACCGTGCGAGATGGACGGGGGGCGCGGGCGGGGAGGCCAGCAACGGCACGGGAGGGGAGAGGGGGTGGTGTTAGTAGGCCAGTGCACTAGCGGGTCACAGGCGGGAACGCGTGCGAGGATGTGGGTGGAGACGCGGGCGGAGACGCGGGCGGAGACGCGGGCGGGGAAGCCAGCGGGAACGAGGGCGGGGACGCTGGAGGGGACGCGTGCCGAGTCGCGGGCAATGACTCGGCGGGGACGAGAGTTGGAACGCCGCTGGTAGGGATGCTGGTGGGGCTCTGGCGGTTACGAGGGCGAGGCCGCTGGCATTGTCGCGGGTGGGGAAGTAGGCGAGAATGCGGGCGAGAACGCGGGGGAGAACGCGGGCGAGAACGCGGGCGAGAACGCGGGCGAGAACGCGGGCGAGAACGCGGGCGAGAACGCGGGCGAGAACGCGGGCGAGAACGCGGGCGAGAACGCGGGGGAGAACGCGGGCGAGAACGCGGGCGAGAACGCGGGCGAGAACGCGGGCGAGAACGCGGGCGAGAACGCGGGCGAGAACGCGGGCGAGAACGCGGGCGAGAACGCGGGCGAGAACGCGGGCGAGAACGCGGGCGAGAACGCGGGCGAGAACGCGGGCGGGGACGCGGGCGAACGCGGGTGAGAACGCGGGCGGGGACGCGGGCGGGGACGCGGACGGGGATCTGAGAGTGCAGTACCTTGCGCTAAGCGTGGGCGGGCGGGACGTGTCTTCAGACGGCTGTTCCAACTTGACTCTCCAACCGAACCGGTGACTGAGGGAAAGGGTGGACTTTTCTGAGTTAATTCGGAAATCACACACGAAAGGGTATGAAAGAGGCAGTCTAATCTAAGGAAGGGGAGGTTGGGTGATGATGTGGCTCATCGCCTTCGAGCGACAAGTCAGTTACTGGTAATGCCAACCTGCTACTTTATTTCACTCCGTGGAAGCTGTAACAAACGAAATAATATACTTGCGTGCCTACTTAAGATCACAAAATATATAATAAATTCAAAGTGTACGATGAGTGCATGAGTTATGTTCTGTAAACTTTTCTTTAGGTTTTAGAGTCATAATCCGTTTTCAGCATTAATGTAGCGTGAGAATACCGAAATTGTTGTTACGAAACGTATCTCCAGATTATTTTTATGTATCACGCAATATACCCTTACTTTTTACTCGGCGTTCTGGCACTCTCCTGTGAGAACTTTCAATTTAATATGGAGCACCTCCTCTCTACTACATTAACTGAAATAACTTCCTTCAGATGGAAACGAGTTTTGGGTTTTTAATTTTTCTTCCTTCCTTAATAGATAACTTTGAACTACTTTACTTATGTTACAGAGAATTTGATGAAAAATAATACAACTTATTTCTTGATATTAATTTTGAAAAAAGCATCATTGCTTAGAAAACTGCGAGGTACTTGGTATGGAGGCAAGCAAATAGGCGTTTATGCGAGTCATTTATTTGCGGGCATGACAAACACGAGTTTTCCATCAGCAAAACATTAACAATTTGTAATTTATTGGGCAGTTTGTTTGAAACAAGACGTTAATGGTTAGATCATATATCCTACTTATAACTAATTGGTCAATACCTCCAACAGTTGTTTAGCCAGCGAAGTGTCATAAATTTCAAAGCCCTGGAGAGCACGTTCACGTCGAAGCTCATAAATATTGCGAATTGAAGCATCAGCGTAAAAATGTGACGTAACTCCACTAAAGAGTAGGAAATACAAATACATGGCCTTCGTCTAGACCCACGAATTTGTGACATATAAAACACACTCGTAAATGAGTGAGTATCACTATAGAATCGTAAACGCTTTTATTGTGATAAATCAACCGTAGTACTTTTCTGGAACTTTTATGTTGATTGTACTCTTTTCCTTTAGAACCTGTAACGGATATAATATGCAAATTCATTTGTTTCAATATTAATGTAATAGTAATAAAAGTGTTCTTAGTTGCGGAATAAGAATTCATATTTTGTCAATAAGGGTAGTTATGTAAAAGTGTTTTAAGAATTGTGTGTGTGTGTAATAATTTAAAAAATTATATTTCATTACAAGAGGCAGTATCATTCCATCGAATCTTGTCAAGCATGTATCGAAATGTTCGAATTGAAAATCTTACTGTATTTTTTTCTGGCACATTATCTGCAATAAAAATATTAGAATTAATACTTCGGAAAAGTCATAAGTACATTGCATTCTCACAAAGATTCATGAAAGCACTTGAACCTACAATCGTTTCCACTTATAACTTACGGGATTCTTTATTATTGACTTATTGACAAAACATTCGTCATTAACAAAGGGTAAGAGTTTGGGCAGCTGCTAAAATTTTTGCATCACAACGATCGTTTTTACTTTCTTATACATATACGGGAATAATGTACGAAGTATAGAGAAAGTTATGTAATTCTGCGGAAAATGAATTTCGATATTTCAACGGAAATACACGTTTTGGGGTCCACTGTCAACGAAAAATTAGTTTTTTTTCAAAATGTCCGTCCGTTTGTCCGTCTATCTGTCCGTCTGTCTGTTCATCGTATGTGAACAGGTCTAGCGCCTAAACCACA
>BLKR01013052.1:0-14019 GCA_011170035.1 Teleogryllus occipitalis | reverse complement strand
CTATGAGCGGCAATAGGATGAATTCGAAGAATTTTGAAACCTCTTGTTTTTTTCCTAACTGGCAACGCCAGAAACGAAGCGCATGAAATTCGAATTTGCAATTCCGAAGTATAATTGCAATTTCCGAAAATACAGAGTACGCCGAACATAGGATCATCAGCATTATCTTTACAGTTTGTGGTACATACGAGGATAAAATTTGAAGCGTTTCTAAAAAAATTGTTTAAAATTGTTTTAAAGCGTCTATATTTCGTCTAAAAATTACGCAAAAAATATTGAATATGACCTCGTATTTTCAAAATATTGAACATGACCTCGTTCGCAGAACTGTTTTTGATTATCACTTTTCATTAAGAAAAAAAATATCATCAAAATTGGAGTTGTAGGAAGACGCCGAAAGAGTTTTGAAATTTTGCAATTTTCGAAAAATCAGGTTTTTCAACGAAAATGAAACCTACACATCCCATTGCAAACGTTCTTCACACTATCTTACAACAAAATTTAATCAAAAATGTTGGAGTCATTTTTTTCCAAATTTTGAAAATGTCCCACAGGCTTTATGTAAAGTACTACTCAAAATTAAAATATCGGTTTCCAATTGAAGGGGCCGCGACATCAGCAGATCAATTGAGGAATATCAATTTTGAAGAAAATAGGCTGGACGGTTTAACCACTAGCGTTCTTCACAGACGGACGGACGGATAGACAGACGCTTTGTCGTCATTCGATTTTTCGGTATCAATGACCCACAAAACATGGATTCTGGCTACATCACGTGTTAGTGGATTTTTTTCTAAATTTATCCACTTTTTCGTTTCCATGGCCCGGCAATAAGATTTTAACTGCCGAAAATTCACCGTTTTTTCCCGCAGCATTCCATAACTGTCTCTTCTTAAGAAGTACCTTCTTAAGGGCGAGAAAGTAAAAACCCGAGGCCTGGTCTTAGCCTAAGCACAAGCTCTAAAGGCTTCCGCCTTTTAAAATAAACAAGACCACCGCAAACAGGAGTGGTTCGTGGAGTTTCTTTCTTCAAACCTTTTCCCTACATGAAGAAACAATAATGTTACAAAGGTTTGAAGTAAGATTGCGCCGACTGATTTTAAAAACAGTAATTAGACGACTTCAAACAGTTGAAATAGTTTCGCTTATAGTGGTAACCGATCAACAAAGTTGTATGAGAAAAGCATGACGTAACCGCCAAGCTTTCTGTGGCCATCGTGGTGGAAGCACGAGCAAGACAGGTGGCCGGACTGGTGTCCAAAAACCCCGATTCGAAAAAACTCTGGGATATGAAGATTCACAGTGACCTTCCTACCTCCTGATTGTAGAAGCAAGCAATGGTCGTTCGATCAGGTTCTGCGAGCATGGGCAAGGCTTATTGTGAAGACTGACAACACACAAAGAAAAGAGATCGTTACAGAACTCTATCCCCTAAAATATACGTACATTGGCGATCTTTGTCACTAAGGCTAGGCCTCCACTAGCGATTTCTTGCCGTGCAATTTTTCGGTCGTAAAAATAGAACTCATCGTTTCCGATACAGGTGTAGACATTTGCGTCTAAACAAACAATCGCAGCGATTAAAAAGTTGCGACATGTTCTATTTTCACAGCGGCGGCGGGGCTGTCGGCTCGTGGAATGGATCACATGAGCAGGCATGACCGTGCACCCGCTTGCGAGAGTTGCTTGTGCTGCTTTGTTCGTTTTCATTCCTAATTTTCCCGCTGTTGTTGCTTTTATAAAATGTCTGACAACAAATCTACTGGATGTGATGAACGTATATTAACAGTGATTGATACCGAGTCTACTTTTTAAAGAAATAGAAAAGAGACCTGCTTTTTTACAACAAACAATTAAAAGAATCTTGAAACTATTTGTGAAACTGCCCATTCAATAATCTTTGACTTACTATTGGATGAACCGGTAATGATGTTTGCGTCCTGTATTTCTCGCTCGATGCAAAGGTGCGATCACACAAGAAGTTTCAATGATATCTATTGGAAAACAGTTTTAATTTAACGATTGATTTATCGCCGTGGGTTGACCTTCCACAATTTTTGCTAAAGCGTTTTTTTGTCGCCGCGACTAGAAATCGCTAGTGGAGGCCTAGCCTAAATGACAAGTTGACCATAAGATACACAATAAACACGCTTTTATAAGGATGGTCACTGTACATTTAGCAATAAAACAAACAATACATTTTAAGTCTTGATGCGAATATTTACATTTTCCTGGCGGAAAAAAGTAGCCGTTGTATCATAGATAGATTGTAATGTTCACAATGAATAACTTAATCTTGCCATTAACAGAACGTTGAAACATTTTTAAATCGCTATCAATTCATATTGTATCATTGCATTGAAAAAATTATTTACATACTTTACAATATCAGTCATTGAGAAACCATGCTCTTCTCGATACAAACACACAGGCGAGCATATCTACCTTTGTCGGCCATTTCTACTCAACGTCTCCTCCCGCAACTGGTCTCTGGCACCACTACCTCTCACAAAAACTACGCTTTTTCTGGCAGTTTCATGTTTGGTCAGAGTTCTGCGTTGCACCATTGTTGGCATGGTTCCCGAAACTTACCGAAGTTTGCCAAACCGCTTCGCAACCTGTGTTCTCTTATTATATCATTTATTGTGACAAAGCAGACCGCAGAATAGAATAATATTACAAATATCACTGTTCTTGAAGATCATCTCGAATATTTGCGAAACACATATGGAATCTTCGTCTGTTAGTCCGACACATCACTTTACCTCTTTGAGGAAATGTAAATAAGAAAGACCTTCACACAAACTTTTACAGACATGTTGCTGTCAAAATTTTCATTAACCTTGACAATTTAATAATTTCCTTTATTTGCGAAATCGACCGTGTGTCATTCAAAACTTAACGTAACAGAAACTTCTTATACGAAAAAGTAATATAAATAAAAAAACCTTTTCTTGGAAAATGAGTAGTCATTTGCCACCTTTAGCAACAATTCATTTGTTTCGGTTGTTAATAATAATAATAATAATAATAATAATAATAATAATAATAATAATAATAATAATAATAATAATAATAATAATAATGCCTTTATTGATATGGCGAGGCTCGGGCCATCAGGCCCGCTCTTCCGCCTAACCACATGTCAGATGCATACAAAGACCAAACATGTAATATTATATACAAATGTAAAAATATATTTAAGTTGTAAGTAGTTAGTAGAAACCAAGTATAATTTAAATGCAGCTTTTAAAAAGATAAATGAAATATTAAAATAGAAACAGAAATGTGGCAAATTTTGTTTGACGAATTATAAATTCATAGACGGAAGTTAAAAACAATCTGAGTTGAATAGCATTGCTCCAAACGTTTGCGCGCTACGCGGCAGCCTGGAATTCGCCCCGAGCGACTGTTCTTAACGAACGGCGGCGGGCCAAACTCTCAACAGCATTTCGTTCCCGTTTGGGCGCGTTAATGCTGTATAACAGTACTACGAAAAAGGCATGAAGTGCCCAGCCCCGTGCGGCCGGGGGCGGTGCAGGTGGTGGCAGCGGCTTCTCCGGGCGCCGTCGCCGCAGCAGCCGGTGGCGCCCCGTCAGTGAAAATCGAAAATCAATACGGCGGCGGCGGCCGGGCCCGCGCCCGCAAATCCGGGACCCGCTGGCCCGCCGCCGCCGCCGCCAGCCGTCCGTCCCGCGCAACGTCAGCGCCCTGGGGCGCGAAAGCAAGTGAGCTTGACACGTCCGGCCGTCCAGCGCGACACGTGCTCCAAGGGCAGTTGGCCAGGTGGGCTGGATAAGCCTGTACATTCATAGAAATGCTTTTGGTAGAAAATATATTTCGTTTGACTTGTTTTAACTTTTTGTTAACATTATTAATACTAGTGCTGGTGAGGTTGATATCTTGGAAAAAAATATTTAAACTTTATTTTTTCAGACTTAACGTTTGTCAACGCGGACACTTAATGAAAAGATTTTCCGACTGCGAGATATTTTAAAGCATATCCTTCACGAGATCTACTACAGCTGGCACGACAAAGCGCGCCCGCACGAGCTACTTGCCCGCCTGGGGAGCCCGGGCCGGCGCTCCTACGGGCACGGACAACTTTCCCGACTCCGCACTCAGTTTCCCTTCAAATCCAGCTGGGGCTGTACTTGCGCAAGCGGGAGCGGCGCGAGGCGGTGAATAGTGGCTTCAAACGAAAATATGTTGCCAGATTTTTTTCTATCATATTTATATTCTTCACTACATATAACAATTTGATGTTTATTTTCTTACTAAATTCTCCCTTCATAAACGTACTAGCTGACCCGGCGAACTCTGTTCCGCCTTAACAGCCGGTCCCATCTTTTTCTCGCGTCGCACTCACTGTGAGAAACTGCACTATCCTTGTTGCACTCGTGATAATAAAGCAATTGCAGATTTGTGTTTTTCTCTCAAATAAAGAAGAATTTCAAAAAAACGCCCTGATATTAAATAGATAATTTAAAAATCTATTACGCAGCAGAGCGTTTTTTTTTGGAATTGATTTTTGTTTAAGAGAGAAATACAAAGCTGTAATCATAGGGACTGGCAGTTAAAGGCAATAAATAAGCAGATTTTGGAATTTATTAAGTTAAATTGTTTATTAGAAAATAAATAAAAAATAAAAAATTAAGTAGATTAATCACTCATTATTGTTCCTGTATTTTGATGCATAGGTTGCACTCTTCAGTTAAGTACCTTGTGATACACGACATTTTTTGTTTTATTATCAGGCGCAAAAACAAACAACGCAGATGATCTTCCGACCCGTGAACATGCCACATATAATTGACCATGGGAAAACATGGATATTCTAGATTCAAACCACAAACTTTCAAGGATTGGCCTTGTGATTTGTTGATGGTCATGGCGAATGCAAGACGGATCGGAAATTGAAGTCTTTTAAATTGAAACGTCATATCGGTTGGGATCATCGGGATCCTCGGAATGAGAACTTCCTCACCTTTGAATTTTCCTTTGAGTATCGTCGCGTAAATTACATTGTTCATCAATTTTCTAACCACCAAACGCGTACCGTTGCACAGTTTTGGTTTATGTTTCGAAGCATGATTACTACGGAGCCAACTTTTAGGCGTAAATTGTGCGGGGGTAAGCCAGGCACAGTTGCTCTTGTGATTGAGAAGCACGAAGTCGAGCCATACTAACGCGGCGCTCTTCACGTGCAATTTCTTGTTCTTCTTCAGTCCTTTCATTAGCAATGTTTCGTATCATTCTTGGATTACGGCTTTGTCGGGAAAGATTCGATCGTCTTGGTCGCGGCATTTTTAATTATACTTCACTCACTTTTTAACACGCTTTTATTAGCTTCATTTGTATCTTTGCATGATTGCTTGCTTGTTTTCCGCTGCAGAACGCTTCTGCACAGAAAACTTAGGCGAAAAGGCGCGAAAACATACGAAAACCCGTAGAAACGTGCGAAAACGCATGAAAACGAGCGAAAACCCTCGAAAAGGTGCGAAAACCCGCGAAATAACGCGAAAACGTGCGAAATCACGCAAAAACATGCGAAATCACGCGAAAACGTGCGAAAACGTGCAAAAACGTGCAAAAACGTGCGTTCTCACACAGGAACGCTGTCGAACGGGATAAACAGTATCCTATGTCCGTCTCCTGGCTCTAAGCTTCCTGCTCACCAAATCGGTACAGCCGTTCTTGAGTTATAAATAGTGTAACTAACACGACTATATATAGATATAACAGCGAACGAAAGGCGGCTATCATTATCGCCTTCTGTTATCAGTGCGGCGTTACAACAATGAGTTACAACAGGCAACAATGACCGCTAACATGCGAAATCACACGAAAACGTGCAAAAACGTGCGTTCTCACACAGGAACGCTGTCGAACGGGATAAACAGTATCCTATGTCCGTCTCCTGGCTCTAAGCTACCTGCTCACCAATTTTCAGCCAAATCGGTTCGGCCGTTCTTGAGTTATAAATAGTGTAACTAACACGACTTTCTTTTATATATATACTAGCTGACCCGGCGAACTCTGTTCCGCCTTGACAGCCGGTCCCATCTTTTTCTCGCGTCGCACTCACTGTGAGAAACTGTACTATCCTTGTTACACTGCGTACACTGCGTAAAACGTGCGTTCTCACACAGGAACGCTGTCGAACGGAATAAACAGTATCTTATGTCCGTCTCCTGGCTCTTAACTTCCTGCTCACCAAATCGGTACAGCCGTTCTTGAGTTATAAATAGTGTAACTAACATGACTATATATAGATATAACGGCGAACGAAAGGCGGCTATCATTATCGCCTTCTGTTATCAGTGCGGTGTTACAACAATGGGTTACAACAGGCAACAATGCCGGCTAACATGCGAAATCACGCGAAAACGTGCGAAAACGTGCGAAAACGTGCAAAAACGTGCGTTCTCACACAGGAACGCGGTCGAACGGGATAAACAAGTATCCTATGTCCGTCTCCTGGCTCTAAGCTTCCTGCTCACCAATTTTCAGCCAAATCGGTTCAGCCGTTCCTGAGTTATAAATAGTGTAACTAACACGACTTTCTTTCATATATATAGATAACGGCGAACGAAAGGCGGCTATCATTATCGCCTTCTGTTATCAGTGCGGCGTTACAACAATGGGTTACCACAGGCAACAATGACCGCTAACATGAGAAATCACGCGAAAACGTGCAAAAACGTGCGTTCCAACACACGAACGCTGTCGAACGGGATAAACAGTATCCTATGTCCATCTCCTGGCTCTAAGCTTCCTGCTCATCAATTTTCAGCCAAATCGGTACAGCCGTTCTTGAGTTATAAATAGTGTAACTAACACGACTTTCTTTTCTATATATAGATAACGGCGAACGAAAGGCGGCTATCATTATCGCCTTCTGTTATCAGTGCGGGGTTACAACAATGGGTTACCACAGGCAACAATGACCGCTAACATGCGAAATCACGCGAAAACGTGCAAAAACGTGCGTTCCATCACACGAACGCTGTCGAACGGAATAAACAGTATCCTATGTCCATCTCCTGGCTCTAAGCTTCCTGCTCACTAATTTTCAGCCAAATCGGTACAGCCGTTCTTGAGTTATAAATAGTGTAACTAACACGACTTTCTTTTATATATATAGATATATATATATATATATATATATATATATATATATATATATATATATATAGATAACAGCGAACGAAAGGCGGCTATAATTATCGCCTTCTTTTATCAGTGCTGCGTTACAACAATGAGTTACAACAGGCAACAATGACCGCTAACATGCGAAATCACGCGAAAACGTGCGAAAACGTGCAAAAACGTGCGTTCTCACACAGGAACGCTGTCGAACGGGATAAACAGTATCCTATGTCCGTCCCCTGGCTCTAAGCTTCCTGCTCACCAATTTTCAGCCAAATCGGCACAGCCGTTCTTGAGTTATAAATAGTGTAACTAACGCGACTTTCTTTTATATATATATATATAACAGTATATGTTACTGCGTACGTCCAAAAACGTGCGTTCTCACACAGGAACGCTGTCGAACGGGATAAACAGTAACCTATGTCCGTCTCCTGGCTCTAAGCTTCCTGCTCATCAAATCGGTACAGCCGTTATTGAGTTATAAATAATGTAACTAACACGACTATATATAGATATAACGGCGAACGAAAGGCGGCTATCATTATCGCCTTCTGTTATCAGTGCGGCGTTACAACAATGGGTTACAACTGGCAACAATGACCGCTAACATGCGAAATCACGCGAAAACGTGCAAAAACGTGCGTTCTCACACAGGAACGCTGTCGAACGGGATAAACAGTATCCTATGTCCGTCTCCTGGCTCTAAGCTTCCTGCTCACCAATTTTCAGTCAAATCGGTTCAGCCGTTCTTGAGTTATAAATAGTGTAACTAACACGACTATCTTTTATATATATAGATATAGATATAGATATAGATATAGATTTGCTAAGTGACCGGAATATGTTTGAATGGCGAATTCTTACTTTGATTTCGTTTTGTGTTATGTTATTAAATAATTTAGTTATTTATTGTATTTAGCAATAATGTAAAATAAATTAGCAAGTCTCGCTTACGGGTAGGCAGTGCTTTTAACAGACATGAATATTTGTCTGTTAAATTTGTTAAACCTTTAATCTGGAAGTAGAAAGTTCAAGTATGAGTGAACCTCTAAAGTAAACAGCGTTACAAAATCAAGATACTTATCATTCAAAGAATTTAATTTTATTTTTAATTGATAATCTGAAATCGGACTGATGTATTATTTCATTTTAATGGATTATTTATTTGTCTTAAATAGAAAATAGTAATTAATATAGCTAAATTTGTGACAATAACTGTCATGTAACTTCCCCTCAAAGACTGTCATGGACCTGATATCCACTGACCTACCGCCATTCCGTAGCATTTGTACAACCCTTACTTTTAAATCTAGCGCCAATTTCTCTGGGCGCAAGGTCCATGAGCTCTTGTAAGCTTGTTACCTTCCCTGCGACCTTGACATGCCTGTACTAAGGTATTTTGTGAACTGTTGCCGGCTTTCTGTTCGGCGCAGGGTCTGGAGCCCCGAGTCCCAAAAGCGAGCGACGTATCAGCTGACCGAACGCTTGACAGAGCGTTGTGTGTTCAAAAGGCAATTTCGAACGGCGCGCAAACTACTGGACCAGCCTGTATAGTAATGGAAATGATTTTAGTAGAAAATAAATTTTGGATTTTATTCTTTAAGCTTTGTTGATTGCCTCCTTCGGTGGCTCATTGGTCAGCGTTGGTACTCGCTTTCCACGGCACCACCCAGAGTTTGATTCCCGGCCGATGCAATTTATACCTGCGCTCTTTCTTTACATATGTCCCGGTATCTATTGCTGTGTGACGATGAGAAAGCCCACTCGAAGGTTATAAAGACCAGTACACACGGCGAGGGATGTCCTCGTGCTAACCACACGCACCCCTTACCCCATCGCCGAGAGGCTGGCCCGTAGTAGGCCCGTAGCGGGCTGTCGAGCCTAAGAACACGAACAGGAAGCTTTGTTTATTTTTTCAGATTTAAATTTTCTCATCAGCGGTTCTTAAGCCTCCGTTAGGCACGCCTTATGGAATGACACAGTTTAGGCATATGGACAACAGTACTCTAAATTATTATTTTTTAAATAATGTCGAAGTTTTAATATTACATTTTTTAAAATTAATAAGGTCATCCTTCAGAACAGAATTGAATATACAAACTAGTGGTAGATAACAGCACGTACTTTCTTACCTTTAATAATATTTATGTAATATTATTTACACCACAATTTCTCTCCGAATTAACACATTTCTGTCGTCATTTTTATACAACTGTTTTGAAATCATAGAAATTCGGTGCAAAAATTAAATAGTAATAAGTAATAGATTTTTTAAACTTTAAATGAAAATATATTTCTGGCATTGAATTCGTTGTATAAGATATGCAGAGTATACACAAACATATCCGAAAAAGTTTTTTAGCCTTACAATATTCTGCGTAAGCAGTGTGCATCAAAGTAAAATAATTAAAAGTTAATAATTAATACGATACTGATAGCGTTGGCGAGCAAATGCAAATGGATCGAAAAATATATAATAGTAATTATTAAACACTATATAGTATTGTAATATTCTCCAAATATGCTTTTAACACGAATTACACGTTACTCTTTGTCTGAACATGTTATGCTAAATGCTCTATATGTTTTCAAACCTAAGAAAATTTCCTCAAATTGTCTTTACCAATCGAAAAAGAAACGTTTCGTTTCCATCGGCATTCACGATTGAACATGTAAATGGGTTAGGGTAGGGATACCAGAATTTTCGAAAACGTTCACAGAACACATTTCTTCCTATGACGTACACGTCACACTCAGTTTTTTCTGTTTTTGACGTCAAATAAAAAAATATAACAAAGCGTTGCATGTCAAATAAAAACAAAGAGGGGAATTAAACAGAATTTCATATTGCATTATTATTGTTTGTAGCCGATCAACAATGAACTTCTGAAATATACACACAATGCATTGACCAATTGAATTGATGCCTTATTTTACGTGGCGAGACTCAGACCACAAGGCCTGTTCTTCCGTCTGATCACGCAAATTTCGCTAGTTTCCTTTCACCAACTAGCGGAGAAGAAAGGTATTACTTGGCCGACGAAACGGGGAAATTGAATTTAGCTCAGAGGCTTCATTTCGGATTGAGGATCTTTTACATGCAGTAAATCTACTAACATGGGACATTACTTCCCTTCCGAAGGAAGGTGTACGAAGGATTTTTTCGCCCTTTAAGGGCTTTAAGGAAATCCACGGCTTCGATCGTGTTTGAAACCGCGAACTTGGATATAACAAGTCGATACGCTAACCATTACACCATCGACGCCGCAATATAGTGCATTGTTTCCCAAGACAACGTGTGTAGTAAAGTAAAATTGAAATGTCCGTAATAGTTAATGGTTCTCAATATTTTCAATTTTTCTTTCATGAGCAAAATATTAGAAATAATGCTAATATAATCCAAACCCCACCAACTCAAAGTGTAATGTATTACATGTATATGTAAATTCTGTGAACATTGCTACGCAAGAAGAAGAGAAAAAAATGAAAAAAGGCAAGACGGCAAAGAGCAGTGTGATATGGAAAAGTAAAGTTTGAGGAAGTCGTTTTTAGCTATGTTTTTAAAAAGGAACTAATACTATAGAAATTGAGTGTGGACGTTGATCCATGAGCTAGAACCAACTGAGAAGAAGACCTTTTATAACACCGACAACAACTAAAAACTGTGTTCTTAGTGAAAGAAGAATCAAAGGCCTGTAAGAGGGTGGGACGTTTTGTTGTATATATATTAATTGTTTCTGTTGTTAATTTTATTGTTTAAATAAAGGAATAATATAATTTCATTTGTTCAACACAGAAGTGTTTAACATGTTTTTAGTATAGTAATTTAGATAATTGTCTGAAATATTTTTACACAATTCGTCCGATGTTTTCCGTATGGAAACATTCCAAAGGCCATGTCCTGAGAATTGGTGTGTATTATTGTGATGATGTATCATAAAAAAATCGGGCATATCTAAAACATATATTTCGGTACGCCACTAAAGGAAGCACCTGTTGTGGATACCTGAGTTTATTTTGATAGCTAGGAACAGTAGTTATTTCTAAATTTTAGAAATAAAACATACCATAATCTGTTATCAGTGATAAAATGTCTTGAAGTAAAGAGGTAATTTGTTAGTTCTACGTTAAATTTATTACTTTCCCTCAATTTACTTTCTTTTATGAGAATAGCGATAGATTTCAAACACTTCTCAACTTATGTTCACGAAGCGCACTAAATTCGGAATGGGCGACTATGTTTGTAACTAAATCACATAAAAATACTCATATTTTCAAAAAAATCAACATGACCTTATTTGAAGATCTGTTTTTTTATGAACACGTTTCATTTAGAAAAATATATATCTTCACAATTGTAGTTGTAGGAAGACGCCGATTTTTTTTTTTAATTATCATAAAATAAGTCATTTCAACGAACATGAGACCTGCACCATTCTCTTAAGTGTTCTTTACACTATCTAAGGTATAAATTTAATCAAAACATTTTGTGCCGTTTTTAAGCAAAAAAATGGTTTAAAGAAAAAAAGGATGTTGATCACCGAGCGATCTGAATTTGGAAATTACTTTGAAATTTAAGAGAGAAATAGAAGCAGCAACTCTTCCATATTTGGAGATTAAGGAATTGCGTTTAGGAGGTCGATGAAACAAACAAACAAACAAAAAAACAAAAAGATTTTCAACTTTGAAATAACATTCAAATATTGTTTTATTTCTTCACATTGAGTTGCTAAGTGTGAATTCTGTTTGTAGTAGTGCTCACTCAGTTCTACTACAATTGGTTGTCAGATTTTTTCGTATCTTTTTAAACAGTTTTTCAATATCCAGGAACCTAAGCCATCTTTCTTCATTAAAATATAAACTCAACATACGCCATGTTTTGGGAGCCTGCCTCTCGCGAATATTGAAGGATTACTACATTTAGTATTTAAAACAGACTACATTTTGAACGCTTGTTTTGTTAATATGCACAAAATGCACATAAAAGATCGTCTTTAAGCTCTTCTTCAGCGTTATTCTCTAATCTTAATACAAGATGATTTATTTATTCTCTAATCTTAATACAAGATGATTTATTTATTTATGAACAGGCAATCACCCAATAATACATAATATCATACACGTAAAAAATGTAATAGTATAGTATGTAAGAACAAGATAGTACATGTATATGTATCCTATGCGTTTAGATAAGTATTTGAAGTCATTTAACAAGAGTTTCTTCACTAGACTTATACAATTTTTATTGGAGTACATATCTATATTTAAGGCATTTACTATTCGTTTCTATAATGGTGCAAAATAAAACGGATTTCTTTTGGCTTAAAGTGTTAAAAATTCAATGTGTTCATTGTTTCTCAAATTTAACAATGGAAGTTTCCACAAGATTTTTGTATGAAGATCGATACAATCAATTTCATTGTTTATCAAATTATATAGAAACTTAACATCAGAATAATTTCTCTATGATTTCTACGAACTTATATTCACAGAAGTAGCAACCAGAGTATATTTATGACATATTCTGGGCGATGGTAATTTTAATTTCCATGCAACAAAATTTAAAAATTTATGCCGAACTTTTTCTACTTTATTTATGTTATTTCCATAAATGGGGAACCGTACAGGAGAGGCGTACATTAAGATTGGTCTTAACAAAGTCAAGTAAAGAAAAAATTTTGGATTCTCCAAGTCTTGGGTCATTCTCTTGATGAAACCCTGCATTCAATTTGCTTTGGATATTAGTTTATCAGTATGACACGTACATTTGAGTTTGGTATCAAAATAAACACCCAGATCTTTCATCAGCGTGACCTGTTCAAGATTCTGTCCTCTTATCAAATAAGTGAAGTTGACATTATTCCGCAATCTGGAAAAATGTGGATGGACACGGGTTACACAAATTATAATTTTTTTCGATATCTCTCATAGCGTTAATATGCACATTTAAATGAATTTGTATACATTATTGAATTTGTGAGGGGAAGTTCTTCAGATTACTTTAAATGAAGTTTTTCGAAAAATCGGTAGATTTCTGTGAAAGAGAGCTTCAAATTTCGAGAGCTTCAAATTTCGCATTAACAGAAACGATTAACGCCATTTTCTTAAAAACGGCTTCAAATTTTTCAATAAAAATTGCTATTTAGGACACGGTTTTAGCCTTCTTTAATATACTTAAATATTTTTTCGGTTCTACTTTTTGGAAACCGAAAAGTTGAGAATATGTCAAAAAATGTATTTTGAGCGGCGATAGATGGCAGCAGGCAAGAAGGAAAGGCAAGACTGTACAGTACAAGTCCACATCAAGGAAATTAGAAAACGTTTCTACGAGAAAGTGTGTGTCATTCTGTAGCATTACAAAAGCAAAATGTCACAGATTTCCGCGGCAGTATTGCAAAGGTCTCTCTTTACTACATAAACGTAGGAAGGCGTTAAAGTATAAGATAAGAGCCTCATTTTGAAGAACTACGGATTGATGAAACGTAAATTTCAGGAGCGAGAATTCATTATCGACATTATGTGATCTCAGCCACCAAACAGACTGCAAGTATGCAGATATGACGCGCACAAACTGTGCTTATAAGCGAATATAAATAATTTTTTTAAACATTTTTTAGTGTGTCGATCCAAAGACAAGAAGTGTTTATTGCTACAGGTCACTATTTGTAATATAATGATAGGAAGGTAGAAGAAAGTCGAGAGTCAAGGAAACGAAAACAGAAGACAGGAAAGAAAATGCGTTGGTGTAGGCGAAGGTAGAACAAGCTCGAAGGCGCTGGTGCGTCCGTGAACGGTAGACGTGTTCGTGGTGCATGCTGCGAGATTGTGAGTGACTGTTACACGAGTCACTCACAATATTCATAC
>BLKR01013051.1:0-14029 GCA_011170035.1 Teleogryllus occipitalis | reverse complement strand
GAATGTTTTATAAGTATTATTCAGGTGGGATGGTGAACTATCATTGAGTATATTAATATTAGTATGATCCAATACTTGTTCTAGTATCTTTCCTCTTGCATCTTCTTTGTGAGATCCCCGCATGAAACTGTGACTGTTAAAGTCACCTAATAGAATAAATGGCACCGGCAGTTGATCTATTAAGTGGGTTAGTTCACTAGCAGTAAAGGGATGGCTGCGGGGGAGATAAACATTACATATAGTTATGGGCTTATTTATGAGGTGGATTGTGACAGCACAGCATTCAAGAGTAGTATTTAGGAGGATTTCATCTGCTTTGTGAGATGATGATGTGTAGATGGCTACCCCACCACTAGCTTTGTTTGCATCTGTTCTGTTTTTTAAACACAACTTGTAATATTTTAATGGTGGTTTTTGGTTGATTTTATTATTTGTTTCTTGTAAGCATATCATATCAGGGTTGTACTAGTTAATTAGCAGTAGCAAATTCTCTTTTTGTGGATGAAAGCCATTTATATTCCACTGGAGAATTGAAAATGCCATTTAAAGAGCAAAATTTGGAGAGAGTGTTAGTTTGAATCTTCATCACTGATTTCACTAAAGTTTGCCAGTTCTCTGCTTATGTCAATTCTTTTTAATTTCTTTTTTAAATTTGTGAAACGTCTTTTTATGATGCTTTTATCCGTAAGAAGGGGATAAGTATCTTCTAACATTTGTAGTAACAGTTTGATATCTGGAGTGAATTCCAGAACAGCTTCCTCAACATTTATGCAATTTTTTGTTTTTTCAAAAAGACTTTTTAGTTGTGACCAATTTAAAACATATTTGTTACTTGGTTCAGATAATGTTCCTTTGAGTGGGGCAAGTTGATTTTCTAATCTATCAGATTCCACTGCAAGAGAAATTTCAAGTTTTGACTTTTTATTGTTTTTTGGGTTTGATTTAATCACTGTAGAAGTTTTGGATTGGTGGACTTTATAATCCATTATCTCTAGTGTAATCGGTTGTATATTGTTGGTATCTGAGACACTTTCTCTAAGAAGGGTTAGGGTTTCTTCACCTACAACTGAATGTAACGTTTCTGATGTCTCAGATTTAGAAGATAGACTAGATAAGGGACGTTTGGATTTTTTTGTAGGTCGGTTGTCAATAGGATGAGCAGTGGAAGAGAGTTTAAGAGTTGGGAAGGTAGAGGGGGACAGCTCATTTTTTTCATTGGGATTAACTTCACAGTACCCAAAGGGGTTATCTTTTTGTTCATTCATTGGGCAGTTGTTAGCAAAATGACCGTGATCCTTGCATAGAAAACATGATATAGAATCTGATTATTGATATATCCAGAAAACTGTGTCATCATAGTTAATTTTCATGGTTTCTGGTACTTTGTCTATATCATATGGATGAATAAACATTTGTCTCTGGAAACTCAAAATGTGACTAAACCTTGGTTCGTACATGCCGGCTCTCAGGAAGGTCACTGTAGAGCCGATTCGTATTTTGAGTTTCGTTAGCTTGTCAATAATTACTGAGTGTGGGTTAAGGACACACATTAAAGAGAATGAGTCTTATATTCTGCGTAATTAGCGGTCTAATGGATAACGTTGAGATATTAATTGAAATAGTTGATTTATTGTCAACTAGTTTTTCACAGATTCCTTAGAATCCAGATAGACACATATACGGTTTTTTAAAATCCTTGAGACGAACCGAATGGTCTGAGGATTGATAATTTTTACAAGTTCCTGAATGTAAGTTTTAACTGATATACCGTCTACTATGTCCATCACAATCGCGTGTTCTTTTGTGGGAAACATACCTTTCTGAGCAGCAGTTAAATATCGGTCGGCATAATCTTGATTTTCATTACTAACTTGACTCGATTGATGAGTTCCACTGTTTGGGATGACTCCTTGGTCAGAAGCCATCTTAGCATGGACGTTGGGTCTACAATGTACACCAACTAACATTTAAATGCGTTTTACTCACTTACTGGATTTGATTCAGATAATCGTTAACACGGAGGTCGACACAACACAACACTCGGCACTTTGCGGCCTTCAACGGCGCTCTCCGAACTCGCTGCCGCTTATCGCACTACAGGAGGTCTTTACTCGCCAAAGGTCGGAGCGACAATGGATCTTTGTATCATACGCAGGAAACATTTCTCTCTTGGATAGAAGACAGTATACCCAGAGTGACAATTTTACATAGCGGTGAAATTGGTCTCTGTCGTAAGTCACAAGACTCGTTTGTTTCTGAGGCAAAACTACGAGTGGTTCCGTGAGCTTGTCGCTCTCTAGACATTGATACAGCAAAACCCACCGCGGAGGATTCCAATAACAATTATATACTGGTGTATTAAGGCAATGTATTTCATTTTCCTTCTTCGGCGTTCTCTCCCAGAACAGACGTAATTGTAACTCACCGCCGTTCAAGCCAATAACCACTAACCACGATACAGAAGGCTCGTTGTTTGGACAATGACTATGAGCTTTCTGCCGACAAGAGGGTTTGATACTTTCTACCGGTGAACAATGAAGAAACGATAACTCTTGAACGTCGATTACCTCTTTCGAGCACGGGATCATTGAAAACGTTTTTGCACTAGTTGCACAGCTCGGACACCGGTTCACACCAACAGCTGACAAAACACTGCGTTGTAGACTTTATCAAAAAGTGCTTCTCAGGTGCTCTGCAGGCTTTTATCATGCCCTTATCTTCCGGTGCTTCTGAGAACTATTTTCGTCAATCTTTAACCGTGATACATAAATTATACCATGAATCAACGCATACGGAGAAGAAATGCTGGTTCAAATTGTGTACCTCCGAGCGGTCGATGAATTACGCACAGTGGTACATATTTTGCACCATCGACACAACAATATAACCTGTCGTTGTTGGAATAGCGGCCCATTGTTCCCCCAAAGCAGTCGTTTCGTAGCGACGGGCGCCTTCAGAGCACAAAATGGGCAGACTGCTGCGCAGACTCAGGCGCTGGGGCTCTGTGCTGCTGCGCGGGTGCAGAGGGTTGAACTGCGCACGCAGGCGCACCCTGACCTCTTCGGAGGAAGGTGAGTGCGCAGAGCGAGAAGCTGCGAGAGCGAGTGCAAGCGACAGCTGCAATCCTTGCAATGGTGCGCTTGTCCTCCGCAGGAGCTGA
Organism: Teleogryllus occipitalis; assembly: GCA_011170035.1. Taxonomy (NCBI): domain Eukaryota; kingdom Metazoa; phylum Arthropoda; class Insecta; order Orthoptera; family Gryllidae; genus Teleogryllus; species Teleogryllus occipitalis. The sequence goes on along the minus strand of BLKR01013051.1, from coordinate 10,869 downwards.
GGAGGAGGAGGAGGAGACAGTGTACGGCGCTCCGAGGGGCGCGGGCCGGGAGGAGGCGGAGGCAGCCGCGGGGCGGAGGCAGCGCGCTCTCTCCTGCGGCGGCGACCACGCGAACCTCGAGCTGGCCACGAAAGTAGCCATGCACATCATCGAATCAACAATGATGAATTCAAATGCAATATTTACTGTATTCTTTGATGCATCCATGGAGGTTGATGATATTATTTACAACTTTGCGGGCATACAAAAATTCAAGATTGATAGAATCAATTTGTTGGCAACTGAAATATTTCGAATCGGTGTTGTTGAATTTCGTGAAATGTATTAGCTTCTTTTAATAATGAATAAAAATGGAAAATCCATTCGGTGAGTTTCATTTCCTTGGTATGTTAGCAGATCCTGCTGTTCTTCTCTCAAAATAATACATTTCTAGATTGTTATTAATTCTAAGATTTATTAATACATACTGACGTTTTCTTGGCAGTCTCCTCGTTGAACGTGACGAAATGTTTTCAGTTTAACCATGTGTAGGTAAACATAGTTTGTGCGTGGAATACGTTTGGCAGACATGCGTGTGATTGCAGAAGGAGGATTCATCACAAACATGATATTTACGATATATTTCGTTGGTCGGATGATCATCGACATTACTCATATTTTAGTCGGCATTCACAAATTTGTAATTCTGAAAGTAAAACTGTAAGCGTTGGATGTAGTACGCATTTTGATAGTGCAGTGTCCGGAAATGTATTAAATGTAATATAGCCAACTAAGAAATTTGATAATCACTAAGATAGTTTCATTTCATATTTAGAACGAAAATATTTGTCTTATTTTGATATGAGCGATATTCACTTCTATTGCCATTCAGGCAACCTTATTTAAAATTGTGTTCGGAACAGTTTTATCAATCCTTCTCAGTTATCAACCACCGAATTTATTGTTACATTCTTTGTGGTTGGCAGTTTTACCTTTACTTCTAACTTTTTAACCTGTTTCTTTTCTTTTTATAAATAAATAAATAAAAATAAAGCCTGAGAATGCCTTGATGGGAAACGGCCTTTCCTTATGGAGGTTAGTTCTCACTTGACTCGGAGGAAGACATCAAATAGATATATTTTTACTGGTATAAAAGCAGTTTAGTCTTTGAACATACATGGACACTTGTATCGGTTTACAGATTTTTGTGGAGGTTGAGTTCCACAAGGAAATGGATCACTTTATATACATTACTTTTATCATTCAAAAGTGATTGTATATTGTTTGGAAGATTATATTTTTTTCTTAATTCATTAAGATTTGGGCAATGCATTAATATATGTATGATAGTGATAGGTAGATTACATGTTTCCGAGAGCTTTGGAGATTCCTTTGTAATTAGTTGTTTGTGGGTCAGAGCTGTATGGCCAATTATAAAACGCGGTAGTAGTACTTGATCACTTCTTTTTTGGAGGTAGGGAGATTGGTCTTTAAGAATTGATTTCCTGATCATGTGTAATTGACTAGGAGGTGAACGTTTCCATTCGGTATCCCACAATATCTTGGTTTTGTGAAGGAGTTCTGTTTTTATATCATTATGGGAAACATTGTCGATGGTAAGGGGTAAGGAGGTAGCTAGTTTAGCTGCCCTGTCAACTGATGCGTTGCCGGTAATACCGATATGTGAGGGAATCAAGATAAGCACTATTTCTATGTTAATGTTTAACAGTTCATTATGTGGATTAATAGTTTTTTTTATTTTTATTATTGGGTCAAGTGTGGATGTGCTATTTAAGCTTTCTAATACACTTCTTGAATCAGTGTAGATTACAAATTTTGAATTTGACATTTCTTTGATGTACTTTAGAGCTCTGTAAATGGCATATGCCTCACAATAATATACAGAACATAGATCACTAAGCTTGAAATATTTTGTTTGACCATGAACTAATAGAGCACATCCAGAGCCATTAGTGGTTCGGGAACCATCAGTAAATATGTTGGTGTATTGATAGTATTTAGATGACAATTCTCTGAAGAGGGCTAGATATATTTGTGGACATGTATCAGCTTTCTTGAATTCTTTAAGACTTGTATTAATAGCAATTTTTAAAGGAAGCCATGGAGGTCTTTTTATATTAGTATCAGAATTTACCAGGGGAAACTTGAAGTCGATCTCATCGAGGTATTGTTTTAATATTTGAAATACTGGTTTAGGGGAATTGATTTTTGTTTGGTATTGTACAGCAAATCTTGAGGAGAAAACATTCCTATGTACTGGGTTACAGGAGAAGCACGAGATTTTGCTGGCATAGGAGAAGGTTATTTTTCGTCTTCTAATGTAAAGGGGCTCTTCTTCAGCTTCGGCATAGATACAGGAGACCGGATTTGTAGGCTCCAATTGCCATTCGCAGACCATTAATATGGATTGGGTTTAGTCTGTTTAGTACATAGTTTTTTGGTGATTGATAAATAATTGATCCATAATCTATTTTGGGACGGATGAGGGTTCTGTAAGTGGACAAAATAATATTTTTATCTGCACCCGATGAGGTTGAGGAAATAGATTTGATGATATTCATTCTGAGGATGAATTCAGTTTTTAGTTCATTGATGTGTGGTTGCCAGGTGAGATTGTTATCAAAAATCATGCCAAGAATCTTGATTTCCTTTTCACAATTAATTGCTTGAGAATTTATATTAAGTTTTAGTTGAACGTTGGTGTTCTTGTTCTTCTTAAAGATGATGCATTTTGTCTTCGTTTGTGAGAATTTGAAACCAACTTTGTTGGACCAATTTTGTATTGAGTCACGGGAGCTTTGTAATTGTTGTTGAATAGTTTTAGGGTTTTTCCCACTAACTAATATAGTGATATCATCAGCGAACATATATATTTTTACTGGTTTCTGAATAAGTTCGTTTATATTGTTTATGGCAGTAAGGAACAAGGTAACACTAAGGACGGAGCCTTGGGGTAAACCATTACATAGTTTGAGTTTGTCGGAAAGGATGTTATTGAATTTTACTTGGAGAAATCTTTCACGAAGAAAGTTGGCAATGAAGATTAGAATGTGTCCGTCTATTCCCTTATCATACAGTAGTTGTAGGGTTCTGTCTTTCCACACCATGTCGAAGGCTTTTTCTACATGGAGGCTGATTAGTGCTAGGTGTTGGTTTGTTATGAATGCGTCGCATACGTTGCTGTGGATGTTGATGAGATGGTCAATTGTTGATCTATTTCTTCTAAATTCACTTTGGCAGGGTGATATTAAGTCATTGTGTTCAAAGTCCCATATTAATCTTCTGTTGATTACCTTTTCCATTAGTTTACAAAGGGTGGAAGTTAATGAGATTGGTCTGTAGTTGATAGGATTGGTTATGTCTTTATTTGGTTTAGGTATTGGTATAACTATGGCTTCTTTCCACTTGTTAGGAAATGACCCAGAGGTTAAGAGTTCGTTGAATAGAGTAGTAATATCATTCGGAACGAGCCTCCGACCCGAGCGGATCGCTAGTTCGGAGCTCCGTTTCAGTTCTAAGTGAAAGTTATACTTAGTAGTGTTTTTAGCGAGTTGTGTTTTTAGTCTATGTCCTATGACATACCCTCATCAACAGGGCAGGCTATCAGCCAAGCCCTGAATGCAGTCAATAATTGCGACAGCAATTATACATTCAACGGAGCAGTTCCTTCATCACACCACATCGCGGCAGACGGCGATGTCATGGACGCGTCGCCATTGCCAGTTCCCGACCCGAGTAGCAGCGAGGTCGGTGGCCACGCTGCTGCCTTCCACACCGCAACAGCAACAGACGGGCTCGACCACCAGTCAACAGGCAACGGAATACAGCGAAAAAGGTCAGTGGGTGACAATTCAATCCATCAAGACCCAAAAAGAAAGAGTGCGGGTACCGGTCACGATAGTGCGTCATCTGGCCAAAATCAACATTCAGACTACGTGTACAATTTACCAGTGCAAAACAGATTCAGTGAATTAAGTAACTCAACATCTAAAGAAGAAGAAAATAGATTCAGTTATCTAAAAGAAAATATCAGTGAGCAAACACAAAACACTATGAAAATTCCTCCAATATTCGTAGCCAATATCACAAACCTCAATGAATTCATAAAAGAACTAAAAACTAGAGTGACCTCAAATTTCGTTGCCGAAAATAAAAATAATAAAGTGAAAATAGTTGCCAAATCAATAACCGACTTCAGAAACATTGTGAAATACCTAATACACACCCAAAGAAGTTTTCATTCTTATAAAGATCCCACCAACAAAAAATTCTCAGTAGTATTTAAAAATATTAACCAATCAATCTCAGAACCGGAAATACTTCAAGACCTCACTCAACGTCACCCATCCATAATAAAAGTAACACGATTACAAAAAGACAACAATCCCATCCCGGTTGTAGCAGCTGAATTTAGTGGAAACGAACCTCTAGAAACTATATTAACCATTAAACAAATATGCAACCACCGAGTGACAACTGAAAGAAGACGAAGACCCAACGGCCCCCTACAATGTCAAAGATGCTTAGATTTCGGACACTCAAAAAACAATTGTAACCATGTGATTAACTGTGCCTTCTGTTCAGGAAATCATTACTCTGTAACTTGCCCACAAAAACTTCAAACTCCTATTTGCAAACTGCAAGGGAAACCACCGTGGGGATATTAGAAATAATAACTGTCCTTATTTCAAAGAAATATATGAAAAGAAAACCTCCACCTCAACCTTCAGAAATAAAAGTACCCACCAACAGAATTCAACACCTCCCCACTCAAATGATTCACTCGCTCACTTCCCAAACTTACCGAAAACCCTACCACTCCAAAACTTCTCTCCAATCAACAACAAAAACCATAACCAAAATATATCCTCAAACCAATCAAACACCCATTCAAGAAATTATCATCAAGCCTCCCTAGCAGACAACTCTCTCATAAATACAATCATTAATACAATATCATCATGTATCGTAAACTTCATAAATTCATTGATCCCTACAGTCATTTCAGCAATCCAAAACTCAGTCACCTCGTTTCTAAGTAATAATAATGCAAGTGCTTCTCCCTAAAAATTTAACACTCATAAACTGGAACGCAAATGGCATCCTAAATAAAAAAACAGAGTTAATAAATTTCCTGCACTCCTTCAGAATAGACGTAGCATGCATAACTGAAACCCATCTCAAAGCACGAAATAAACTTTACATTCCGGAATATACAATATATAGAGCAGATAGAACAGAGAACAACGGAGGAGGAGTCCTAATTGCAGTAAAATCCACTATAGAGCACCACCAGATAGACACCGTTCACACACCCGGCTTAGAAACCATAGCAATCAGACTAATTATAAATAGCCACGACTGGAACATAATATCAGCCTACAAACCTCCCACAACAAAAATAGTTGATGCTAATCTACTAAATTTATTTCAACCCCAGATAAGTACATTAGTATTAGAAGACCTTAATGCCAAGAATACTAACTGGGGATGCCAAGCAAACAACCATGATGGAAAAATACTTGAAAAAATAATAAATCAAAACAACTTAAAAATAATATCCACAACAGAACCCACATATTACCCTTACGACCGACTCAGAAATCCAGATATTCTCGACATAGGCATTACTAACTCTAGCACTCAATTTTATTCAACGCCGGTTTTTGAACTTGACTCGGACCACATACCAGTTCTAATAACCTCCCATCAGCTGCCTCCACCTCATTCCCCAACGCCCAAACTCAACACACTCAAAATTAACTGGCACAAGTTTCAGAACATCATAAGCAGTGCTATCCCCAAAATTAAAATATTAAATAGTCCAATTGAAATTGAAAATGCCGTAACTTACCTAAACACACTAATACATTCCACCCTACAAACTTCACAAATTAAACTAAAAAAACAACCTAAATGCAACAAGGACACAATATTGCCGCAGGAAATACTACATGCCATAAAAATAAAAAAACAAAACTAGAAGACTGTGGGCCAACTTAAGAACCCCAGAAATTAAGTCCGAACTCAATACAATTACCAACATAGTCAAAAGATTAATTAAAAAGCACAATGCCCAACAATTCCACACCAAAATTGAATCGCTGAACACCAAAAACAACTCAATATGGATCTTTACCAAAAAAATATTAAATAAAAAAACAATAATCCCCCCACTAAACCAAACAGTAGGAAAAGCATACACTTCAATTCAAAAAGCGGAAGAATTAGCCACGTATTTCGCCTCAACATTCACAACTAACACAACTAAACCCCATCCCGAACATAAAACAATCACTACAGCAGCAGAACAATCGGTATATGGACCTCATCATAGAATTCAATACATTTCCCCAAAAGAAATCACACAAATTATTAGAAAACTACCAAATAAAAAATCACCAGGTCACGATAAAATAAACAATTTTATACTAAAAAAGCTACCCCCACCAGCAATAGCTTATATAAATAATATATACAACTCTTGTTTCAGAATAAGTCACTTCCCTTTTGCCTGGAAACATGCAGTTATTATCCCAATTCCTAAACCGAATAAAAACACGGCAAATGTCACCAGTTACAGGCCAATAAGCTTATTACCCTCTCTCTCAAAAATTTTTGAAAAGATAATTTAAAAAGACTGACCAAACATATAGCTTCTACTAATCTCATACCAAAAGAACAATTCGGCTTTACGAAACGTACTTCAACGCAACACCAACTATTAAGAATCTCGGAACATTTATACTCATCATTTCAAAAAAAATATCATACAATAGCTATCTTCTTAGACATATCACAAGCATTTGATAGAATCTGGCACCAAGCATTAATATGCAAAATCAAAAAAAGCGGTACCCCATACTACTTAACGGAAATCATTAAGAAATTCTTAGAAAACAGAACATTCTCAGTAGCAGTAAATAATCACCACTCAAACCCCAAAACAATAAACGCAGGCTTACCCCAAGGATCCCCCTCTCACCAACTCTTTTTAACATATATGTAGCAGATATTCCGAAGTTGCACCCCATACAAATAGCCCAGTTTGCTGACGACACAGCAATTTACTCATCCGGAACCTCACTCACAGCAATCAAAAATAGAATGCAAATATATATAAATCTAATTGAAAGCTGGGCAGCAAAGTCAAAAATAAAACTCAATCCAATTAAAACTGCAGCTAAGATATTCACACTAAGACCATATACCTCTCCTCCCCCATTAACATTAAACAATGAAACGATAATCTGGTACCCAACAAACAAGCCAATAAAATACTTAGGTCTAAACATTGATACAAAACTAAACTGGAAACATCACATTGACAATAAAGTAATACAGGCAAAAAACAAACTATTACAATTAAAACCACTAATCAATAGAAACAGCCATCTACCATATGACACCGCACTCGTAATATATAAAACAATAATCAGACCCCTCCTACTGTATGCATGCCCAATATGGCTAAATGCAGCTAGAACCAATCTTAACAAAATCCAAATTATACAAAATCAGTTCTTAAGGACAATTACCAACGCACCATGGTTCATATCTAATGCACAGCTCCATAAAGAATTCAATCTCCAACCCATAACCCAGCACATTCTATACCTATCCACCCAATTCTATTCCAACCTAATGCAGATACCAAATTTAACCGGATTCAACCTAGCCAGAAACCCCACCCATTCCACAAGAATAAAAAATAAGTACCCTTTCCATATATTCCAACAACAATTTTTCGAAATGGACTCTGATTAGAGGTGACCATTAGATTTCCTCGACCGCAATGCTAGTTGTAAGATTAATTTTAGTTTAGTTAGTAAGTCAACAAACATATGTAGAGTTAATGTAACTGAGCTATGTAAATCATCAAGGAAAACAATGAATAAAAAAAAAGAGTAGTAATATAGTCTATGGCATTGATTGGTAATTCTTTCAAAAAAATATTTAAAATGCCATCTGGGCCTGGGCTGGATTTTCTCATATTGGAGAGGACAGAAGTAATTTCTTGAACTTGGAGAGGATAGTTCAGTGTTGGATGGCAAGAGGTATTCAGTTGGAGTATATTATCTATTGTGACACCAGAATTTAATTTGTGGGAGTGAAATTCATCACTGAAATTTTTGTCGGTGGAGTTATTAGTAAAGGTCTGAGCCAACATGTTTGCAATTTCTTTGGGGGCTGTAACTACTCTATTATTAACTGTTAACAGTTTAGTATGATTGGAAGGTTTGTATATTCCATTTATTGCTTTAATTTTATTCCAGTTGTCAGATATGCTTGTAGAATTGTTAATAGATGAGATAAAGGTTTCCCATGATTTTCTTTTGTTTACTTTGTAAGTTCTCCTTGCTAGGGCTCTCGTTCTTTTATATTCTATTTGATTTTCGGTTGTTGGGTGTCTCTTGTATCTGATACAGGCTTGTTTCTGAATTCTTCTGACATTTTGGCATTCGTGATTCCACCATGGAAGTCGCCGCTTCGGAGTTTTGTTTGAAGATTTAGGAATTGTTGTTTCAGCAGTTTGAAGTATGAGTTCAGTTAGGTCCTCAATCTTCTTAGTTGTGGGAGTATTGTTCTTGTGTAGTTGTTTCATTGCATTGATTTTAGTTGAGATAATTAATTTGTATTTGTTAAAATCAGCTTCAGAATGCTTCCATTTAGGAGAACACTTTGTTTCATTCGATGAATAACATCCTTGTTTGGTGATTATAATAGGAAAATAATCACTACCAAATAGTTCATCAGAGGTTTTCCAGTTCCAAAGATGAGTAATTGATGTAGAATAGATGGTTAGATCAATGGTACTGAATGTTTTATAAGTATTATTCAGGTGGGATGGTGAACTATCATTGAGTATATTAATATTAGTATGATCCAATACTTGTTCTAGTATCTTTCCTCTTGCATCTTCTTTGTGAGATCCCCGCATGAAACTGTGACTGTTAAAGTCACCTAATAGAATAAATGGCACCGGCAGTTGATCTATTAAGTGGGTTAGTTCACTAGCAGTAAAGGGATGGCTGCGGGGGAGATAAACATTACATATAGTTATGGGCTTATTTATGAGGTGGATTGTGACAGCACAGCATTCAAGAGTAGTATTTAGGAGGATTTCATCTGCTTTGTGAGATGATGATGTGTAGATGGCTACCCCACCACTAGCTTTGTTTGCATCTGTTCTGTTTTTTAAACACAACTTGTAATATTTTAATGGTGGTTTTTGGTTGATTTTATTATTTGTTTCTTGTAAGCATATCATATCAGGGTTGTACTAGTTAATTAGCAGTAGCAAATTCTCTTTTTGTGGATGAAAGCCATTTATATTCCACTGGAGAATTGAAAATGCCATTTAAAGAGCAAAATTTGGAGAGAGTGTTAGTTTGAATCTTCATCACTGATTTCACTAAAGTTTGCCAGTTCTCTGCTTATGTCAATTCTTTTTAATTTCTTTTTTAAATTTGTGAAACGTCTTTTTATGATGCTTTTATCCGTAAGAAGGGGATAAGTATCTTCTAACATTTGTAGTAACAGTTTGATATCTGGAGTGAATTCCAGAACAGCTTCCTCAACATTTATGCAATTTTTTGTTTTTTCAAAAAGACTTTTTAGTTGTGACCAATTTAAAACATATTTGTTACTTGGTTCAGATAATGTTCCTTTGAGTGGGGCAAGTTGATTTTCTAATCTATCAGATTCCACTGCAAGAGAAATTTCAAGTTTTGACTTTTTATTGTTTTTTGGGTTTGATTTAATCACTGTAGAAGTTTTGGATTGGTGGACTTTATAATCCATTATCTCTAGTGTAATCGGTTGTATATTGTTGGTATCTGAGACACTTTCTCTAAGAAGGGTTAGGGTTTCTTCACCTACAACTGAATGTAACGTTTCTGATGTCTCAGATTTAGAAGATAGACTAGATAAGGGACGTTTGGATTTTTTTGTAGGTCGGTTGTCAATAGGATGAGCAGTGGAAGAGAGTTTAAGAGTTGGGAAGGTAGAGGGGGACAGCTCATTTTTTTCATTGGGATTAACTTCACAGTACCCAAAGGGGTTATCTTTTTGTTCATTCATTGGGCAGTTGTTAGCAAAATGACCGTGATCCTTGCATAGAAAACATGATATAGAATCTGATTATTGATATATCCAGAAAACTGTGTCATCATAGTTAATTTTCATGGTTTCTGGTACTTTGTCTATATCATATGGATGAATAAACATTTGTCTCTGGAAACTCAAAATGTGACTAAACCTTGGTTCGTACATGCCGGCTCTCAGGAAGGTCACTGTAGAGCCGATTCGTATTTTGAGTTTCGTTAGCTTGTCAATAATTACTGAGTGTGGGTTAAGGACACACATTAAAGAGAATGAGTCTTATATTCTGCGTAATTAGCGGTCTAATGGATAACGTTGAGATATTAATTGAAATAGTTGATTTATTGTCAACTAGTTTTTCACAGATTCCTTAGAATCCAGATAGACACATATACGGTTTTTTAAAATCCTTGAGACGAACCGAATGGTCTGAGGATTGATAATTTTTACAAGTTCCTGAATGTAAGTTTTAACTGATATACCGTCTACTATGTCCATCACAATCGCGTGTTCTTTTGTGGGAAACATACCTTTCTGAGCAGCAGTTAAATATCGGTCGGCATAATCTTGATTTTCATTACTAACTTGACTCGATTGATGAGTTCCACTGTTTGGGATGACTCCTTGGTCAGAAGCCATCTTAGCATGGACGTTGGGTCTACAATGTACACCAACTAACATTTAAATGCGTTTTACTCACTTACTGGATTTGATTCAGATAATCGTTAACACGGAGGTCGACACAACACAACACTCGGCACTTTG
>BLKR01013050.1:0-14029 GCA_011170035.1 Teleogryllus occipitalis | reverse complement strand
GGCTCCAACATCAGGCGTCCCACCAACCTTCAACCAAGCGGCCGCCGGGACTCTATCCGGTAAAAGATCGATAGAGACCTGCGATGAAGGTGACAGCAAACGCGCAGCAACGCAAGGTAACACCCATCATAATAGTAACGCTGACCTACGGAAACAGTATAACGTAATAGTTTCCAATAGATTTAGCTTTCTCAACGAACAATTGCCTGAAGAACCACCCGAACCAAAGAAAATTCCACCAATTTTCGTTACCGCCACAAGTAGTCATGCCTAACTTATTTGTGAAATTAAAAATAAAATATCCAATAACTTTACAACAGAATTCAAGACCAACAAAACTAAAATTCTATTCCGGACCGTACAAGATTTCCGTAGTGCTGTGAAGTATTTTATTGAAACTAACAAACAATTTCATACCTACAATGATCCCTCTTGTAAAAAATTTTCAATAGTGATAAAAAATATACACCCAACAATCACCGAAGAAGAAATATTAGCTGACATAAAATTCCAGTTTCAGTCAGTCATCAAAGTAACCAGATTAATGAAAAACAATGTACCAATTCCAGTGGTCGCAATAGATTTTAATGGAAAAGACAAAATAGAATCAGTCCTCCAAATCAATAACGTGTGCAACTCAACAGTTAAACCAGAGAAAAGAAAAAAATCAAAATGTCCAATTCAATGCATGAGATGCTTAGATTTTGGTCATACCCGTAACCATTGCAATTGCATAATGTCGTGGCGTTTTGTGCCGGAGAACACTTCACTGCGCAATGCCCTACCAAAAACAATAACAATCTAAAATGTAAACTCTGTAATGGAGCACATAGGGGAGACCTTCGATCTCACGAATGCTCATACTACAGTAAGCTAATTGAAAAAAGACAAAATATTTTGTCTAAGAGAATCATAGAAAATCCGTTACCAACGCCATCACCCCCATTGAATCTTACAAACTTCCCTTCACTCCCTCGAGTAAAAGAAATCCCAAACTTCACTCAAATAAACTACAACAACCAAACACAATCACCCCATCCTAACACTACCACAAACCAAACATTTAATTCAACCAACAACAATCACCCTACGAACAACAATAACACCCTCACACCAACTCTACAGAATATAATCCACTCAATCACTAACTGCATATCAAGTAATGTATCCTCAATAATTCCAACCATAATACAAAGCATACAGAACTCAATAACCTCGTACTTAAGCAACAATTACGGCCAACCATCCCCTTAAAAACTTTATCATTCTCAATTGGAACTCAAACAGTATCTCAAACAAAAAAACTGAACTAATCCATTTCATCCAACAAAAATCAGTTGATATAGCTTGCATAACAGAAACTCACCTCAATAGTTCAATGAACTTTTCAATCCCAGGTTTCAAAATTTACAGATCTGACAGAGAAAATGATCAAGGGGGAGGAGTCCTAATCTTAAATAAACAAAAGGTTCCACACTATCAGTTCATCCCACCACCCACCCCCGGCTTCGAAACTATAGCAATTAAAATTCCATTAAATAATAACAGTGATCTCAACATAATAACAGCATACAAACCTCCCAAAATTAAAATAAACAATAACAATTTATCTACAATGTTGCAATTACCCACCCCAACAATCATCATAGGAGATCTCAATGCTAAGCACCACTCATGGAGATGCCGAATCACCAACCCGGCAGGCAACTTCTTACGTAACTTACAACATCAAATACCCTTCTTTATTATAGCTCCCCCAGATCCCACATACTGCCCCTTCGATTCCTAGAAAAATCCAGACATCCTCGACATAGCACTCACAAATTTCAGTTCCCAATTAAAGTCGCTTACGTACCATGAATTGGATTCAGATCAAATCCCAGTCATTATCTCTCCCCGTCTCCCCGTCTCCCCGTTCCCCTCCAACTCCCCCCTCTTCGACATCCCTAAACACACTTAATATAAATTGGAAAACATTTAACAGAAATATCAACCTTTCAATCCCCTCATTTAAAACCTTAAAATCTCCACCAGATATTGACGACGCAATATCAATATTCAATAATGCAATAATTAATGAAATAAACAAAGTACAAAAAACAAAATTCCAGACCTTTACACTAAACTAAGCAAACCTCTACCTGTTAAAATAATTCAACTAATTAAATTGAAAAATAAAACCAGAAGACTCTGGGACTCATTAAGAATACCATCAATCAAAGAAAAATACAATCATTTAAATAACACTTGCAAACACATCTTGTATACTTACAGACAGCAGCAATACTCAACCTTATTACAATCTCTAAACGTAAGAAACAACTCTCTACGGCAATTTACACACACACACACACACACACAAAAAAAAAAACAATCTGAAAAAAAAATTCAATTCCACCTCTATCAACAAACACAGGCAAAATACACTCTCCTAGCGCCAAAGCAGAAGCATTAGCAGAACATTTCCAAAATACGTTTACGCCCAATAATTCTCCTTTTCACACTAAACACCACGAAATCCTACAAATAGCCTCTTCCCCTATCTGTAATATACCCCACAGAAAAAAATACATTTCTCCACGCGAAATAAAAACTCTAATTCAGAAACTTCCAAATAAGAAAGCCCCCGGACACGATACAATCAGTTCAATAATATTAAAAAATTTCCAACCGTCAACCTTAGCCTTCCTAAACAATATTTTCAATTCAATTTTAAGAACAGGATACTTCCCCCAAACTTGGAAACATTCAATCATCCACCCCCATCCGAAACCCAACAAAAATCATTCCAAAGTAGACATTTACCGGCCCATCAGTTTACTACCCGTTATTGCCAAAATATTCGAAAAACTAATCCTTGCCAGATTAAACCAGCATCTCAAAAACATGAACATAATTCCCAAACATCAATTCGATTTCATTGCTCACCACTCAACTGCACATCAACTACTTAGATTAACAGAACACATCCACTCTGCATTTCAGAAAAAAAACACACTATATCTACATTCCTCGACATCACTCAAGCATTTGGCACCCGGGACTAATCTACAAACTAATAAAAGCTGGAACTCCAACCTTCATTATTCACATCATCAAAAGTTTCGTATCAGATCGCACATTCTCAGTAATATATTCATACAAACATTCTCAGCCCTATTCGCCTTAGGATACTAAGTAACCTAAGATCACAAATTCAAAATCACTTAAACAACATTGAAACCTGAACAAACCTCTGGAAAATTCAACTCAATCCCGACAAAACAATAGAAAAATCTTCTCACTCAGAAAGTTTACCTCCCCCACTCCGCTAGTAATAAACAACTCCCCCATCACCTGGACCCCACCATCACAACCCATAAAATACTTAGGACTTCATCTGGACACAAAACTAACCTGGAAAACCCACATAGATATCAAAATTAAACAAGCAAGAAATAAATTATTTCAACTCCGGCCACTAATCAACAAACATAAATCTCTGTCATACACAAACAGTACAACACTATACAAAACAATAATCAGACCACTACTGCTTTTTGCATGCCGCATATGGACAAACGCAGCCCCCACAAATGTCAATAAAATTCAAGTAATGCAAAATAAATTTTTAAGATTAATCGCAAATGCCCGCTGGTTCATAAGTAATAAACAACTTCATTCAGAATTAAACATCAATACAATAATAAACCAAATAGCACAAATATCACACAACTTCTACCAAAACCTAACATACATACCAGCAGCATCCCATTACAAACTACCGAAAAATCTAACCCACACTCGAATAAAAAATAGATTTCCTTTTGAAGTATTCCTCAAAATTTTAGCCAACCGCGATTCTTAACACCTAGGTTCTCTCCTAGAGTATCCTCTCCAATGTATAGATTAAGTTAGCTTAGATATTTTAACTAGAATAAGTCTGAAAATACATCTGTAAAGTAATTGTACTGAACGATGTAAATCTTCCAAATTTAATAAATGTGTTTAAAATCTTAAAAAAAGCCAGGCCCGTCAGACGGAGGGCCCAGCCAACTGTCTTTCGCAGACATCAACACGAGCTCGTTCGCTGACCTTGGACCTCACGTCCGGGCTCAGAGCTTGTCGATACGTGATACAGCGTTGAAAATTTATCGAATTTCTTGGTTTAGATCTTGTCTTTTTTAGTAGCATAAAGAATGGAGAAACGTGTCTTCTTAACCATAAATGAGTCTTCCCAAGCATCCCAAACTCCCCTTTTGCATGACTGTGTTTATCTCTAAATACGATTCTTTGCTTAAATTTGACCGTATCACTAACATTCGCGAAAATAATAGCCCAGTTTCCTTATTCTGCACCACAATTATAACTAAAACCATTAAAAATTGATATTAAACGCTAATATACTTATTATTATTACGCGAGGAAAGAGAAGCGTAATGCTTAATTCAAAAGTAATGATTGAAACATATTTATTTTACACCCATGAATTATTTAAGAAATTTCATTAAGAAAAATATTAATAGTACTATATAATATTAATTAATATTAATAAGTATTTTAAAATATTAATATTAATTAAATTTTAAATATTTGCATTAAATTTGTGTTTTGCCTCCCGCAGTTATCTTTGTTAATTTATAAATTTATTTAAGTTAAATGTTAATTTTAATTAAAAAGTAAAATGTGAATATTAATACATTTTTATTAATTAATAATGTTAGTATAAATTTCTTAATATTAATGAAGAAACACTCTTCTCGAAGTGGGCTCCTCCAGATGCTTTTTACAATGTAAGCTACCCGCCTAGCAGGAAACCCTTGCCTACATGCGATGTTAATGGCTAATAATAATAATAATAATAATAATAATAATAATAATAATAATAATAATAATTACTTTTATTACACATTTTCTCAATGTTTGCAGTTAGTAATGTCAAAATAGTATATTAAACCCTTAATATAAACTAGGAAAATAACATTTTAATATAGCCCTATTTATTGATGTATAATTAAGATTTAATTGTGAAATGAAGTAAAAGGACATAATGTATTAACAATTAACAAAACTGGGCCTGAAAGCCTGTGTTCGGGATCATCTCAAGTGTCAAAGCTCCATCAGTTCGCCGAAGGAGGGGACGGGAAGAAACGGTCCTACGCCTACGGCGCGGCGCATATATTGACAGCCTCTCCACGTGCGAAATACGAAGATAGGCTTAGGTCATCTGTCAGGTCAGCTGGGAGATAGCTCGATGAAGTGCACAAAGAAAGGCTATTTTCAATGGAATCAACAATTATTTCATAATTCAACTTTTCCGAAATTTAAATTATGTGAGGTTTTCATTTACATACCAAGTATGCAAAACGTAAACACTCGAAGACAAAACATTTACAATAATAAGAATAGACTTTAATACAGTTGCTGTGAGCCATCTCCTTTTATTTGTTTCATTAATTCATTTATTTCCAACTTTTCTTGTGTATGACGATATGTAATACTTCAATATTATGAAAGTATTAGGATACGTTTCATTATTACGCTAGAGAGCAATTATTGTATTTAATTTAAATCAATTAATTAGGAAGAAATCGTTGCTCTACACTAAGCAGTTTTGATCATGAGTCTCTTCCGAGCTTCGGACTGCTTAGGAGAATACTCTGTCCCTACGAGATACGAGAATCTCGTTGTCTCGTTGCCTCCCGCAGAGAAAGAGAATCTCCTCCGCCAGTGTACTCCCTTGACCTTGGCTGGGCGCTTCCCCCTCCAAGACCCTTCTCCCTTCTTCGGCCAGCGAGAATGATTCACAGTTCGGCCGAGATACGATAGAGACTGAATGCAATTTTGTCCGTCTTTAATTAACACATTACAGTTCTTTTTAAGTGAAATTCGGTACATAATCTGTTGAATCGGTAAAATACATTCAAATGAATTCGATAAAATGCAAATCGTCATTTCAAATCGAAAGTATGCGAATTAACCCGATAACTTCTGTTACGTTTGTGGAAGCTTGACACCCAAACTTCAAAGGAAAAAAATATTTCATGAGATAAAAATCTGGTGTATTCTTTACACTTTGGCTATCGTGTTTGTGATCAGGACAAACTATGGCTGTTCACCAGTGTTGTATTACCTGCACAAAGAACCTTAGGTTGTGGTTGTATGGAAAACTCTAATCATAATCATTCGCTGTACCAATGTTGTGGAGAATACCAACAAACCATTTTAATGACGGCTAATGACCTCATGACATAGATATCTGGCCTATCCAGATCATTTACCCACATAACTCTTCTGCCATGCGACCTGTGTCTCACAATAACGAATTATCAGTGCATATACCACCGGAATCATTAAGAAAACTGATGAAATAAAGCCGTGTTTCCACCAGAAACACAAGCCTCCACTTTAAATAGATCCAGACTACTTACCTGGAAAGTCTGTCACTGGCCTGCACTTAGAAGAGCAGGAAGACCTAAATGATTTTACACGGGACCTGAATTTGTCAAAAAACGAATCTGAACTGCTAGGCTACAGATTCCAGTAATGGAAACTACTTTCTGCTGAGGCAAAAAATTGGGAGTTTAGAAACAGGTACAAGATCTTCTACCAAAACCTCTTGAAGATACTTTTTGTTTTTGTATTTTCCGGGTTTTGGGGTGAATGGGAAGTATTCGACAGCCGCACATTACGGGGTTAATGTGTGTTCTCTATAATACAGATGAATGGTAATTGTTTATAAATTCTCCAAAATATAGTTCCCAAACAGTGAAATAATTCCACGGATGAGTAATGCAAAATCGAAAGAAGGAATTTTCTTCAGCCCGCAAATCATAAAACTCATGTTGGATGAAATATTGGAAGAAAAATTGCGAGACGTTGAGTTAGCAGCTTGGCAATACATTAATAGTGTTGTGCATGCATTTCTCGGGGCAAAGAAAAGCGACAATTATAAAACATCGGTTACAGAATGGTTAGAAAGCTACAAAATATGAGGCGTCTCTGAAAATTCATTTTCTCCACTCTCATCTTAATTTTGCCCGCATAATTTCGGTGATTTTAGTAGTAGTGAACTGTTTCATCAATATATTGTTAGAAATGAGAAGAGATACCAAAGGCTTAAGGATCCTGTAATGATAGAAGATTATTGCTGGTTCCTTGTCTGAGAGAGTAATCAGGAATTCAAGAGTAAGTGACAAGGCGCAAAACATTTTTAAGCAATATAATAGGAATTTCTACTTCCTAATTCAATATTATGGCAAGAATATGCGTATTCCATTTTTAACTTGTTCTTACCTCATATGAAGCATGCTCATAAAATTTTGTGATAATATAACCGGAATTACAATGCGGAAATTAGAAAAGGATTTTGTTTATATCAAATACTAAATATGTTTATATCCCTTGAATCCTGCGTGATAGAAACTTTTTATAATAATTTTCGAAATCAGTGTGATCGTTGCTTTTGAAATCGCCTACTTTGATTTTGGAGGTATGATTGTTTTTTGTTCCCTAGTGTTATTGGCGGAGTACGATGATTTTCTTACGAAACCATCACAGATAACGCCAATCGTGGTAGTGGCCAAGTCAATTCTCTTTCATCTTTCATCAATTCTCTTTTGCAATGATATTATTGAAGTTATAGAAAGAAAAGGGCGTGATGAAATTATTGCAAGGATTAATAGTCGAAACTGAAAAAAATCATACGTTAGATTATATCAAATTTTGGTTACGTTAGTGCTTAAGTTTTATCCACTCCCTGAAAAGTAACGAACATTTTTGGGACAACATTTATGAACGTTCTGGGACTTTCCCTAACGATTATCTTGTTACATGTGTGTAATATTTCTCTCAGTGATGATGATGATAATAATAATAATAATAAATGAAGTAATTTAAAGTTATTATTTAAAAAGCCGAGTTTGTACAAATATTATATATTCACCATATTCTGTACAGAAAATGGATGGAAAAGAGACGTTCGTTTCTACGAGGTACTATTTTGTTATCAAAACTAGATGAACGTGATCGAGCAATGATGAAAAGACATGGGTGAGCTAGTCAAGTGCAACTATCTTTGCTCGTTCTGCGCAGGACTAGATACGTCTCGGACCACCTGACCACAACACGGATACTTAACGCGCACAAAACGACGCTGGTCGTCATGCTGCATGACAAACGAGAAGTGTTAAGAAACCTTTTGAAAACATCTTAAAGTGTCAATTTTCAACGGTGACCAACCAAAAATAACACGATGTGTAGTTAAAATAAAATGTGCAATATTGTTTTTAAAGCTTCATATATGTTTCAATAACTTATAACAAGGTGGTATCTGCGGCAATTAAAATTCCCGTTAATATTGTGACGAAACTGGTGCATGTAGCTCATTGGCTGAAGAGATAGTACAATAGTTCACAATGTCTTTTCATGGACCGAGTGTTGTACACGGTCGTAATCGTATTGAAAATATTTCATCTGGACGCTGCAAAAACGCCGCTGAAGATCAGTCAGTTGAAAACAGCATCTATGGGAAATAATTAAGTTAGATTGTTTTAGAACAGCACGGAACGATACTGCATCAGAAAACAGTATGTTTCATTTCTCACCACACTAATCATTTCACATTTCAATTCAATACATTATGATACTCTCAAAACTGCACGAAAGGAATAATCTTATCACACACGTGAAAAACGAGAAAAAAGGTTCTGGAAAATGACGTCAGGAGCGCGGTAGTCAAACTGGATGAAATCAGTACCGAAAAATGAAGCATGCATTATTTTTCTGTCCAAATTACATCTCGTCTGGTCCATTACTTTTCTGTACTGACGATGAAAAAAGACCGTGTAAAACGGGCTTAAGAGGCCGCATTTACCGTGACTAGTTCAATGTGTGACTAGCGTTAAGCAATTTTCCTTGGCAAATTGAATTGAAGAGGGGGCTTTGGGGTGAATGGAAAGTATTCGGCAGCCACACATTTCCAGCAGTTACTTTCCCATACAGATAATCCATTAGAAGCTGTCAATTGAAGTGGTCATACTTTTTGTAAGCAAAGAAATCATGAAGGATGTGATTAACTGTTACATTATGTACAGAGTAGTTTATATGCAAAGAAATTATTTGGAATTCTCCACTTAAATTATCTGCGGCTTTTGGAAAGTGGTATATAACTTTGGTCTGGTAGTAAGAAGAGAGGAATAGCTTTCAGAGTTCCTCATATGAAGCGAGATTTGCTGTTCTAAATGAGAATATATAAAGTATGAAAAAAACAATAAATAGAATATCGTGTTGAAAAAAGCATTTTTAAAGGCACTAATTTAGACGGTTTCACAAGGAAGAAGAAAAAAGTGTATGCCCCTTCTTCAAGATACCACTCATTTTGCTCCTCTAGCTGATAGGCATTATTTGATATTGCACAAGGAAATGTCACGAGTCTCAACTGCATTCTAGAAAAAAATATGAGAAGGATTGATGTGAAGATTTTTGGAATAATAATAACAAAAAACACTTTATTATTCTTTATTTTAATTTTAATGCATAAAACCTTTACAACAGATGACAGAACAACACAATATTGCAGAAAGAAATTGCATCTAAGTAATTTGGTTGCTTTTTATAAGATGCGTGTCAAAGAAATACTCTTTAAAACTACAAATTATGCTTAGGGATGCCAGCTCACGTTCTGGACAAATAAATAAGATGTGGAAGAAAAGTATATTTTCTGCAACCAGTTTTTGTTGCCTTTATAGATGACAGGAATATATTTAGCAATAACTTTCACATCAATTACTATCTTATCACGATTAATTAATAAATAGAAACTATACACATTTTGCTGACAATGAACTGAAAATATTAGAACGAAATTCTCAATGCTCTGGGCTCTGATGATACGGATTTTAACAGAAAAATTGCATGGAAATGTAGATCACGGGATTTGGTCGGAGTGAATTACGATATTAAAACACGTTTGCCGACGTTTTGGAATGTTTTTATTCTATCTTCAGTGCTGATGGTAAAACAAAAAATATATAATAACAATACCACTATAGATATAAAAATGGCAATTACAACAGAATAGCATCGTCGGCAAATTGTTTTAATGTCTTAATTCACTCCGAACTTATCCCGTGATCTACATTGCCAATTTCTTCTTCATGGTCAGAAAACAATTAAAAAAATACTAATATTGAAAAAAGGTACTCTCTGTGGACAGATATTTCGGTAAGTTGAATTTGAACAATATTAAAATTGACAAACGAAATAACTGACCATCTTGAATTGACAACTGAAATCTATTAGAAATTCTAGATATGCCATCAGCGTAGCAGTTTCTTTTTAACCGATATATTTTAATATTCATTGGCCATTACCTTGTATTTCTTTAATATTTTTTAATAGGATTCAGTCCAAGAAAATTGAATATTTAAGGTATTATATTCATTTACCGCAAATGGAATGCATACATCTAAAGGATTCCATCATCCACATTCGCTTTTAAATTATTTAACTTTTGAAAGTGCATTGCTTTTGAAAATGCAACCGTGTTCACAGTTATATAAAAATGTAAGAGCAGGAATCAAATAAACCTTTCATAGCATACAGAAGAAACCCTGAAAAAATACCAAAAGACACTAAAATTGAAATAACTAATCTCAGGGATGGAGTAAGCAAGGAAGAATGTACCACTTTGCCGTGAGGTTTTTTGTTGGTTGATGAAATATTAAGTCTCTTACATTTTTCACAGTGAAATTTGCCACTGTTCACAATGAAAAATTCTAAACTATCATTTAAAGCTCCTTTAAGTGCAAACATTTGCTCACTTGCATTACTTTCTCCTTGTGCAAAGGCGGTAAGAATCGTTAGAACGTCGTCTTCTGATGAATTGCTGTGAAGATCGGTTTCATTAATTGATGAAGTTGACTGGGTTACCTGCAGACAAAAGTATTACTCATATATTCTGAACCATTACTTAAATATTATGATAACACAGTATTTCAAGGGAGAAACTGATTTTCAGCTCTCATGCACGGAAATCACATCCGTTTACTCTTTATTGATTGAAATGTTGCAATGTACGTGAAGGTCGCAAGTACGGCAAAGTAGCACTTTGCGGGTCGCGTACCGTACAAAAATGGCAGAGGTCATCGACCAAGAAACTTTTTGTGTGTGTTCACCTAATTCTTATCATTCTAAGTGTGCTGATTCCAAAAATTACATTAAAATTGCCGTATTACCCACCATTTATTCATATTTCACCATTTTCTCTGTATAGCTAGGAAATGCAGCTCCGAATCTTTACAAAACGTATGAGATGCAGGAAGTTAGAATGAGAAACTATTGGGACGACAAAGAGAGTAGTATATGTTAGGTAAAATATTTCTACATTGTGATCCCTTTCACTACCGTGCATCAATAGGCGTGGCGGTTTCACAAAGTTCCATTTGACAAGCAGTATCAGAAAATATACTCGTACGTCAATTGAAACGTAAAGTCTTTGAATAATAGAATGTTCAGAATATAAAGCCATCTTTATGTTTAAATAAAGTTCTGTTGGTATTTCAAAAGTGGTTTACTTTTAATTTTTATTGCAATTTAGCATATTTTCCCAAATCTTACTAGACCAAATTGTGACTAAACTGTGTGTGTTGGAAAGAAATAGATGCGGATTCACCGCTCAAAAAAACCATAAAAATCAGTATTCAAAATTTAAAAAGGTTTTTGAAACTCTTTTCTTGGCCCGTGTAATGAGCGCATAATGCAGTTTGAAAACTGGAGCGACGTGAATCAACATTGCTGCCGTGTTGCAAACTTCAAATACGTCACCGTGTTGCGAACTTCCAATACATCGTAAGTTTCCATGAATTCATACTACACAAAACGTGTTCAAAAAGCAAACCATAGAATATGACTCGGGGCAATATCCGTTGCCGCAGCAGAGTCTGACCTTTAAGTCCTAGGTTTTTACAGTCCTGACGGTGGAAGAATTTGGATACTGACACCACAAAGTTAGGTCGAATTCATCCGCTGACTGGAGGAGAATTCTAGAGGCCGGCTCCTCTGATCGGAAGTTTTCTGTGGATTCTCCAGTCAATGCCAAGTGAATGCCTGAGCAGAACCTAAACAAATGAGCTCTCGATCTTCCCTCCTTATTCTTGTCCCCTCCTTCTCCCCCTTACACACACACACACACTTATACGCACTACTGTATTACCACACATGTCAGGAGATAAGAACGTGTTACTTCTGAGACGGTCTCTCGGTGGCGCACACACCTGCAGGGGGAAGCTCCTCAAATAAAACGGGTAGGCCGGCGCCTCATCTCACTTTCTAGAGGGGAGGACAACCGCGATCTCCACGAAATAATCATTCAATCAATCAATATAATATCAAATAGTTTCTCGTGTAATTTGCAATGGTTACCAAATATTATATTACTAGCTGTTCTCGTGCGAAAATTGTTTCACGTTGAAGTCGATTGTGTGTGATTTCTCGGAGAGTGACGGGATAGTTCTTGAAATTTGAAACCTCGCCGAGGTTGTGGTGCAGCGCATGCTAGTGGTCCATTGGTTCAGAGAACCTGCTGAGAAATACAGCTTTCATTTTTTAAAGGTGGAATTATAGTTGTATTATTTATTATTTTGCATTTCCTTTGAACCAGCTGTGATCGAGCCTTGGTCGGCGAGAAGAGGGCGGAGCGTAGAGGGGAACAGAGAGAGCTGTGTGCTTAACACACAGGTTGGTGCAAGCATCGGCTATGTGCATTAGAGCATTGCATCTTCGCGATATTACTCGTTCGTACTCGCTCGAATATCCCGGTCCCGAGTACACAATATTCGAGTCCCGCATACCCGAGTGACCGTTACTAGTGTGGCTGGAAGCCGTTCTCGTAACGCTTTGATACATCGACGATAAAACATCAATCGGGCGTGTTTCATTTTGAGCGATAGAGGTTATTGTGCAAAGTGCACCTAGAGGACATATTACAATAATATAAAAATGTAGTTTACATACTATTTTTTTTAGAAACCAATACTAAAGTTAAAAACTGAACTGTATCTTCGAACGTATCAAAAGAACACTGCGGTCACAAATAGATGTTGGTAGTAGAAAGATACAAGAGTTGCGAGGTGTATAATTGAATTTTCCAAGAAAGATAGCAAAAGTTTAGGTCTGGGAAACGGATCGTTAAATGCAAATGGCTATTTTATTTATTTCGATATTACTAAAATTTATCTTCACGTAGGGGTAATACAAAGAAGTTTCATTGAATTTTAAGAATTTTTGAATATTTTAATATGTGGGTAATATTGATTAATATTTTAATCCTGATGTTCACAAGACCTTCGAAAATTATCAATAAACATGACAATGACATACTTCTAAATCGTACTGAATCTACGAACCTAAAATATGGTGTAACATTTCTTTTAATTCTAGAAATCTTATTTCGAAAATGTTAATAATATAATACAAAACTAATTACTACTATACAAAATAGCAATAAACAATAATTATATAATACAAAACAAAAACATAAGTATGCGTTAAATTCTCTCTGTAAATGTTTTACCATTCTTCAAAACAACTGTAGAAGGGAATTACAAAAGTTTGGCGTGCAACACGCGACGTGGGATGCAGTTTCGCAGATACACCGGAAACAAGATAACCAACAGGTCACTAATCGAAAGATGAGCGTCGCCTAACAAGGCGTGGGCCAAGAACTTATGAAAGGATGTACAAATTCTCCGCTTATTACTATCATGACAATGACAAATTCACATTTCGTGTCGCGCTCACAACCTGCGCAAATACTAAAATGTATAAAAATCCAAAGACTCTTGGTCTAAAAAATAATAGGAAGTAGATGCATGCCAATAACATTTTACAATATTTGGTACTTAAGGATTCATACACATTTTGACGTTGTGGATCAATAAAATATCACACAATGGCTAAGGTGTCAATGAGTTTCTCTTGTGTCTCTTGTCTTGTCTAATAAAAATAATAACTAATAAAATAATAACATAAAATAATAACTAATAGAGTA
>BLKR01013049.1:0-14035 GCA_011170035.1 Teleogryllus occipitalis | reverse complement strand
TTAACATAATCTATTATTTCCCATATATTATTAAAAAGCAACTTGCAGGAATGCCGCGGTTATTAAAACCAGCTGCTATCTCTTCGCTTCGCAGTCAGTAAACAAGCGCTATCGGCCTTTATCGAGGAAGGTCGGAAACCGCTTGACAACAATGAACGCGCGTGTAATTGGTCTGAGAGCTTAAATGGGGAAGATATCTCACTCGGAATCGGTTGCGTGACCTGAACCCAGGCGGTGAGCTCGCGCTGGCCGTACGGCCATGTGAGTTCTCTTCAGGAGACGCCTCCCGCACGTGATGGTTTGTGGTGGAGTACAGGAGCCTACAAGGAATAAATATCTCACGGAAAGAGCTTAAGTTTCGATCTGGACAATGTAAATTTGTTTTTAACCTTTTCGCAAAAGGAAGGTTAGCAAACATTTTGCCATTCCGCGAAGTGTCGCCTTCGCATTCCTTGCAACGTTAAATACGGTTAAGCAATTGAAGAATTATGAAAGAGATGTTATTGAATTAACAGTAGAATTTCTCACTTTTCACTGAATTAATACCTGATTACGTAATAAAAATATAACAAAACGAGTCTTATGAATTGCGATTTATTCATGATCTCAAAATTCAATACACTTTGTTTGGAAAACGTATCTTAAATTCTTTATGAATGTAAAAAAAAATAAAAGTTGGTAGATATTTTCAGAATGTATTACACAATAAATTAAATATCAAACTACCAAAATGCTCATTGCACGGTCTTCTCAACACGAATAATAATTATCTCGATTTTTAAAAAAGCAGAAATGTTTTCTTTAAACTTTTTGTACTAATTGAAAAGAAATAACATATATTTGACATTTCTATATTCTTTTCTTTTATCAATAATTGCACAATGTAATTTTTTTTAATTTCTCCTAATTCATTACTATTAATATTACTGACGTTTTGTATACATTATTTAATTTCTATTTCTACTTTTATATCCCATTCTATTTTATCTACTTTACAATGTGTAGAAAATTCTTTGAGCAAATGTAGGTATGAAATAAATAAATGCTGATTAATTTTTATTTATTTGTATAAAAAATAGTCAATGTGACTTAGGGGTGAATACTATACAACTTAATGTGACGTAGGGGTGAATACTATAATCATTGCACGTTTTCTCGAGCTCCAGAATTTTTACCCAAGCATTTTACAATACATAGTTGAATGATGAATAAAAGAATCGTCCAACAAACCTAGTTGCAATTACTAAAGGGCAAATACAAATGTACGTTTTATGAGTCGGTAATGCGATTGTTGTAACAGTCTTTCCCGCAATGTAAATTATGTTTCAGGTGTCACTGTAAAAATTGAAATATTTTTTTTTCTCAGGTATAATATACAAAGTGGAATATCGCGTTCTGTAGATGCAGTAATATTTTTTCAATATCTGTGCTTCAAGATGGAAACCCTCACAAATGAAATGCAAAATTGATCTGGAAAATCCATTAAATATATTTCTCTTGGAGATCTTCCTTTCGAGGAGTAAATCTCCATCCCGAAGACTTCTATCGTCTTTGCCAGAGCCATCTCGCAGATGACAGGAGAAAATCTCGCTTTTAAAGAAATTCCTGTCCCAAAAATAACCATTTTATTTCAGGTGTGTTGGTTTCAATTTCTCGACCTCTAGAGCCACAGTTCTTTCCAGGTATTCAATAACCTCTAATTGCGATGAAACGTAGAGATAAAATGAAATTGGGGATTCCTCAAAAGTAAATTTAAAGAAATGACAATAAAGGTTCTCATGAAAACGGCATTCAAATTGGCTGGGCATCGGGAATTCTTTCGTGGTTGCGACATTATTTTACGAAAATACTCTTTTAAAAACTGTCATATTTTTTATTATAAATTTATTACAGTAAACGCTCATTACGCTCATTAGCTCACTCGCTTAACACGAATATCGCCATATCACGAACAAATCGTTGTTCCTGGCAAGGGATACAGTAATACGGCCATTTATAATAATTGGATAACAAGAAATTTTACAACAAGATCTCTAATTATTTCGGTCCCTTGAAATTAGCGTTAAAGAGGCTTTACTGTACATGTCATGTAAAAGTATATTCCTTTACTCATACTAAAAAGATACTAATACAAAACTTACTCACTGAATACTCCAGAAATAATACAGATTCAATGTCAAAACGTAATTGTTATTCAAGAAGAAAAATTAAAAATATCAAATGCACTACAATTGTAAAATAATATTCTTATCGAATAACACTTAAATTTCCAATATCCATAATCATTCTTTTTTTTCATCCTAAGATATACTTTTTAATTCCGCTAGCGACCATTCATTCCTAGTACCTATTGACTTTGTGGGTTAGTCTCTCTTATCGGAAGGGCAAATTATGTGTGTCCCTTAGGCACACAAATGGGTGTGAGGGTACTCAAGTACGAAGTCCATTTAGCGTGCCCTGGCCCAGGGCATATCTGGGCCAACTTGGGGTCCCTGGCATATCTGCGGCCGCTGCTTCTTGAGTCAGCTTCATAGTAGGGGCGGACAGGTCTGGCGTTTCGCGCAATCGGCTCTAGTCTAGTGAAACACGCGTAACATGTGGCCAACTTCAGCGGGCCGTTGCGGACCTCTGGCACGAATTCTTGCATTCGAGTAGCCCTGGGTCGAATACCACCTCTCTGCTGAATACATATTCCCAACCAAGAGGTAATTTGCATTGTAAATGCAACAAACGGTAAATACCGTTTCTGTAATGGAGGATAATTGTAATATCACAACCTTCGAAGCCGACCCTTTTGTAGCTAATATCAAGTGATGACTTTTTTCGAATAGCCTTCGTATAGGAGTTTGCTGGTTGCCCGGTGGATTTAATTCTGAATAACTTAATGAAATATATAAAATGTGGGGGCAGATGAAGTGTGGGGAGCGGATGAAGTGTGTGGTGGGAGCGCATGAAGTGTGTGGTGGGAGCGCATGAAGTGTGTGGTGGGAGCGCATGAAGTGTGTGGTGGGAGCGCATGAAGTGTGTGGTGGGAGCGCATGAAGTGTGTGGGGGGAGCGCATGAAGTGTGTGGGGAGCACATGAAGGTAAGAGAGAGGCTGCAAGTGTGTGGGAGAACACATGGGTAATAAGAACATAAGTGTGTGGGGGCTGTCACATCAAGTGTGTGGGGGGAACGCAGGAAGTATGAGGGAAGGCACGCCAAAAAGTGTGTGGGAGGCGCATGAAGTGTGTGGGGGGAACGCATGAAGTGTGTGGAGGAACGCATGAAGTGTGTGGGGAACATGAAAATTAATGTGTGGGGGGAACGCATGAAGTAATGTAGAGAGAACGCATGAAGTGTGAGGAACATGAAGTGTGAGGAGCATGAAGTGTGCTCAGAGGCTGAACGCATAAAGTGTGGGAGGGAACGCATGAAGTGCAGGGAACGCATGAAGTGTGTGGGGGAACACATGAGGTGTGTGGGGAGGAGCATGAAGTGTGTGGGGAGAACACGCATGAAGTGTGTGGAGGGAGCTTGCATAAGTGTGTGGGAACACATAAAGAAAAGAGGTAATGAGAACATGAAGTAATGGGAGAACACCAGTAAGTGTGGTAGAACGCATAAAGAGGTATTAAGAGAGAACGCATGAGGTAATGAGAGAACATAAAGGAGTAATATTAAGAGGGAACATAGCATGAAGTGTGTGGGGGAACGCATGAAGTATTGGGGGGAACACGCTGAAGTGTGTGCAGGGGGGAACATGAAGTATTATTAAGAACCATGAAGTGTGTGGGGGAACGCATGAAGTGTGTGTGGGGAACATGAAGTGTGTGGGGGAACGCATGAAGTGTGTGGGGGAACGCATGAAGTGTGTGGGGAAACGCATGAAGTGTGTGGGGGGGAACGCATGAAAATTATTGTGGGGAACACGCATGAGGAGTGTGGGGGGGAACGCATGAAGTGTGTGGGGGAACGCATGAGGTGTGTGGGGGAACGATGAAAAAGTGTGTGGGGAACGCATGAGTGTGGAACGCATGAGGTAATGTGAGGGGAACATGAAGGTAATGGGAGAACGCATGAAGTGTGTGGGGGGGGAACGCATGAAGATGTGTGGGGGGAACACGCGAAGTGTGTGGGGAACGCATGAAGTGTGTGGGGGAACGCATGAAGATTGTGGGGGAACGCATGAGAATTGTGTGGGGAGAACGCATCAAAAAATTGTGGGGGGGAGCGCATGAAAGTGTGTGGTGGGAGCGCATGAAAGTGTGGGGGGGAGGCACATGAAGTGTGTGGGGGAGCGCATGAAGTGTGTGGGGGAACGCATGAAGTGTGTGGGGGGGAACGCATAGTTAACAGACGCATAAGTGTGTGGGGGAACGCATCAAGTGTGTGGGGAACGCAGGAAGTGTGAGGAGCATGAAGTGTGTGGGGAGCGCATGGTGTGTGGGGGGGCCATGAAGTGTGTAAGAGGAACATGAAGTGTGTGGGGAACATGAAGAAGTGTGGGGGAACACATGAAGTGTGTGGGGAGCGCATGGTGAGGGGGAACGCATGAAGTGAGAACACGCATGAAGTGTGTGGGAGTGAACATGAAGGTGTGTGTGGGGGGAACGCATGAAGTGTGGCTGGGGAACGCATGAAGTGTGTGGGGGAGAACACATGAAGAGGTAATGCAGAGAGAACGCATGTAAAGTGGGGGGGGAACGCATGAAGTGTGTGGGGAACACATGAGGCAATGTGGGGGAACACTTGTAAGTGTGTGTGGGGGAACGCATGGGGAGGAGTGTGTGGGGGAACGCATGAAGTGTGTGGGGGAACGCATGAAGTGTGTGGGGAACGCATGAAAGTGTGTGGGGGGGGAACATGAAGTGTGTGTGGGGAACATGGGGTGTGGGGGAGAACACGCATGAAAGTGGTAATGGGGGGAACATGAGTGTGTGTGAGAGGGGAACACATGAAGAAGTGTCAATGAGGGGAACACACATGAAGAAGTGTGTGTTAAAGAACATGAGGTAATATTAATAGAGAGGGAACACGCATAAAAATTAATGGGGAACATAAAGTGTGTGGAAACGCATGAAGTGTGTGGGGAACATGAAGTGTGGGGGAGGCACATGATTGTGTAGAGAGAACACGCCAAAGTGTGTGGGGGGAACGCATGAAGAAGTGTGTGCAAGAACGCATGAAGTGTGTGGGGAACGCATGTGAAGAGTGTGTGGGGAGAACGCATGAAGTGTGGGAGGGAACGCATGAAAGTGTGTGGGGAGGCACATGAAGTGTGTGCAGAGGGAACGCATGAAGTGTGGGGGAACGCAGCGCAGAAGTGTGTGGGGGAACACATGAAGTGTGTGTGGGGAACACTTAGGGTAATGGGGGAACGCCAAGTGTGTGGGGGGAACGCATCAGAAGGCTATTGGAGGGGAACGCAGGAAGTGAGAGAGGCACATGAAGTGTGTGGGGAAGCGCATGAAGTGTGTGGGGAACACATGAAAGTGTGTGGGAACATGAAATGTGTAGAGGGAACATGAAGTGTGTGGGGGAACCATGAAGTGTGTGGGGGGGGAACACATGAAAGTGTGTGGGGGAACGCATGAAGTGTGTGGGGAGAACGCATGAAGTGTGTGGAGGGAACGCATGAAGTGTGTGGGGAACATAGCAAAGTGTGTGGGGAACGCATGAAATTATTATTAAGAGGGGAACATGAAGTGTGTGGGGGAACACATGAAGTAATGTGGGGAACATGAAGATAATGGCTAGAGGGAACACATAAAGAGGTAATGGGGAACATGAAAGTGTGAGGGGAACGCATGAAGTGTGTGTGGGGGAACATGAAGTGTGTGGGGGAACGCATGAAGTGTGTGGGGGGAACGCATAAAGAGTGTGTGGGGGAACGCATGAGGTATTGGGGAGAACACATGAAGTGTGTGGGGGAACATGAAGTGTGTGTGGGGGAACATAGTGTGTTAGAGGGAACACATGAAGTGTGGGGGGAACACATGAAGTGTGTGGGGGAACGCATAAAGTGTGTGGGGGAACGCATAAAAAGTGTGTGGGAACGCATGAAAGTGTGTGGGGGCACATGAAAGTGTGTGGGGAGACACATGAAGTGTGTGGGGAACGCATAAGTGTGTGGGGGGAACGCATGAAAATTGTGTGGGGAACATGAAAGTGTGTAAGGGGAACGCATGAGTGTGTGGGGAACGCATGAAGTGTGTGGGAGGGGAACGCATGAAGTGTGTGGGGAACACGCATAAAAGTGTGTGAGAACGCATAGAGTGTGTGGGGAACACGCATGTAAGTATTAATGAGAGAACATAAAGTGTAATAGAGAGAACATGAGAAGATATTATTAGAGAGAACATGAAGTGTGTGGGGGGAACGCATGAAGTGTGTGGGGGGAACGCATGAAGTGTGTGGGGGGAACGCATGAAGTGTGTGGGGGGAACGCATGAAGTGTGTGGGGGGAACGCATGAAATGTGCGGAGGGAGCGGATGAAGTGTGGGGGTGAATGAAGCGTAAGGGTGGATAAAGGCGAGAGTGGATGAAGTGGAGGAATAGATGAAGTGCGAAGACGCATTAAATCGATGGGATGTGATAGAATGAAAGGTACATGAAATGGCAATGAGCACGCGCTCACCTTGTCCTCCGCGATGACCGGGCCGCGCGATACTGCGACGCACGTACCTCGGCGCACGATTTTGCTTGCGGGCGCGGAGCGGAATGGAATGACGGCGCGGCGCGGTGCGGCGACGGCCCCGACGAGTGTCGCCCGCAGCTGTCTGCGGCGCCACGCCCCCTCACTGCGTTTTGCCGTGCGGGCAATTAATTGCGACCGCCGCGGGCACAAAGACGACTGCGGGGCACCGTGTTCACGCCCGAATACACCAGCATGTATCACACGTACTCTGCGGGACCACATCTCTGCGTGACACGCAGGGAAGGACTGATAGTCAAATGCTTAGACCTGATAGAAAAATAATAAATCCGCCTGCTCTCATTTATTTATTTTGATTGATTGATTAGTAATTCCGGGGCGTCAACTGCTACGGTCACTCTTCCCGTATGTGTAGTGAATACTTTTAAGATGGGTGGTGGCGGTGATATTTCCCCGCTGAATGGCGAGATCCGGTTTGTTGGGAATTTTCGCCAACCTGGTATCTTCTACCAGCATGGCACAGCTCCAGCCGGGTATAGCTGTAAATTTCCGCGTGGCTTCCCAACATGGATTAAAGTGTACGGCATAAAAGTGTAAGTTTACGTAAGTAAAGGGTCAGGTTAGGTCAAGGAAGAGGAAGGAAATATCGCGCGTGATCCATGGCCCGTTTGTTAAGGTACTATTCGGGCATTCGCTTGGTGGATCTGGGAGATACCGCGTATAACTACCAATTAGAGTACAACCTTAGTACTTTCCAGTCAGTTGCATTTCAGTAACATAAGTTAATGACCTGAACCACCTTTACCTGTTTAGACCTAATAGAAAAGTAATAAAACCGCCTGCCATAATTTATTTCTTTATTTTATCACTGCTGCAGTTATTGAGTCTCTTGAGAGCGGATCTAGTGAGTTGATCTAGCTATAGTGACGATGTGAATCTTGTTATAGAAATGGTGGAGAGGGAGGCAGGTGAAACTGCAAAATTCAGAAAACCTGCCGAGTTTTCTCTCTCTCTCTTTTTTTCTCTTTCTGTCTTTCTTTCTTTCACTCTTTCTTTCTCTTTCTGTCATTCTTTCTTTCTCTCTTTCTTTCTCTCTCTTTCTTTCTCTCTCTTTCTTTCTCTCTCTTTCTTTTTTTTTCTCTTTCTCTCTCTCTCTTTCTCCCTCTCTTTCTCTCTCTCTTTCTTTCTCTCTCTCTTTCTTTCTCTCTCTTTCTTTCTTTCTCTCTTTCTTTCTCTTTCTCTCTCTCTCTTTCTTTCTCTTTCTCTTTCTTTCTCTCTCTCTCTTTCTCTTTCTTTCTCTCTCTCTTTCTCTCTCTTTCTTTCTCTTTCTTTTTTTCTTTGTTTCTTTCTTTCTCTCTTTCTCTGTCTCTTTATTTTCCTCTCTTTCTCTGTCTCTTTCTTTCTCTGTCTCTCCTTCTCTCTCTCCACAACAATGTCCACCTAGTTTGGCTGAGGCATGAACCCGCGCTTCAACGGTGGACGTCATATGCGCTTGTCATTGCGACATGAGAACCTCTCCTACGTTCTGTCAAGCTAGCAATGCTAATCGATGTCATGTTTCATGCAATTCATGAATGTTAAATATGTCCATGTATCAAACCACGTGAAATAACTTGTGTAACCGAGTAAAAACAAGGTAATCTTAATACAAAATACATTTGATTAGAGTAGCAGTTCATTAGATGATACAATCTTGGCAGTTTCATTCATGAACAAACTACATTACGTGTTGTTATGAATTTGCACGCTCTTTATTATTTCACAAAATAATAAAACCAATTGTGCGATTTATTGTTAATCAGTTATGCGATTATTTGTATTATCAATTATGCGTTTATCTTAAACTACAATTTAAATGTAGTTATATATTTACAATTACTTATTATTTTAAACATTAACAACGATATTACTCTTTCGGTAGATCGGCAATATTTTAGAAATCTAGAGAGCGCCTGGTAAGTCACCGTTTCCAACAACCATTTCACTCGTATCATTATTACAGGCTTCATTATTGCCTCTCTAGCAATACCGGTTGTGTGTTGTGGTTGATGACGAGAAATTTCACCAGTAACAGT
This sequence comes from Teleogryllus occipitalis, assembly GCA_011170035.1. Taxonomy (NCBI): domain Eukaryota; kingdom Metazoa; phylum Arthropoda; class Insecta; order Orthoptera; family Gryllidae; genus Teleogryllus; species Teleogryllus occipitalis. The sequence continues at coordinate 5,321 of BLKR01013049.1, read as the reverse complement.
GAATAGTTCAATTTTTAAAATTGAAAAGTAACGTTGTGGTAATTGTTGAAATAATGTAAACTATGTTTTGACTATAGTACGTTAATGGAAAATGAAAAATTATTTCAAACATCATCAGAAAGAGTGTTAGTTTAGCTTTTCCTGAATTAAATAGTCCTTTTCCCCAATTAAATACATTTGACAGTTAATGTGACATGTACAGAGGCTTTGGATTAACTTAACCTTTTAGTTGACTTTTTATTTCAAGTAATGAAGAGAATATTACAGGACACGTCAACCATTTACGTCTTTCGTCGCGTAAATGCAATCGCGAGAGGTGACCGATGGTGATTCTCCTCCGCTGGGTCATGGAATCCGATGGTGTCTAGGTGCCAATATTTTTAATACATAAGATCTCTTCGATTATCATCAATGCTAATCTTCCAACGTCTGGAAAGAAAACGAAATTCTTCGAAATTCTGCTTCTTACAAAGGGGAATGAGCAAAATCGTTTCTTTTCCTGTGAAATTGGGACGATTGCCTTCCACGACCCCGAGCACGGCCTCCGGCGCAGACCACAATAGTGATGAGGCGCAGGGGGTGGGGTGGGGTGGGGCGAGGCGGAGAGGGACCGGACAGGGGCCGGACTGGAGGCAGGCGGAGAGCCAGCGGTGGCCGGGTGGAGGCCGGGCTGGGCGGGGCCAGGGACCGGGCAGGGACCGGGCAGGGACCGGGCGGGAACCGGGCAGGGACCGGGCAGGGGCAGGGCAGCGACCGGGCAGGGACCGGGCGGGAACCGGGCAGGGACCGGGCAGGGGCAGGGCAGCGACCGGGCAGCGACCGGGCAGGGACCGGGCAGGGACCGGTCAGGGACCGGTCAGGGACCGGGCAGGGACCGGGCGGGAACCGGGCGGGAACCGGGCAGGGGCAGGGCAGCGACGGGGCAAGGACCGGGCAGGGACCGGGCAGGTGGAGAGCCGGCAGGGGGGCAGGGGCGGGGTCGAGGTCGGGGGCCGGGCAGGGTTTGGTTGGCGCGGGACGGAGAGGAGCCGTGGATGGGGGGCGGGGCTGGGTGTGCGGTGTGTGCGGGGCGAGGCAGGCGACGCGGTGGGCGGGGCGAGGGGGCGGGGCCGTGCGAGGCGTCACGTAGAGAGGCTGGGCCGCGGCGCCGCGTCGACTGGCCTCGGGGCGCGCGCCGCGGTTTACGACCTGGCGACGGCGCCCGCGGCATTCCGCAGGCGGCATTGGGCATTCCGCCGGGCTGCGGAGGCCCTTCTCCCGCACCCCACACCGCCACGCCCCCCGGCGCTTACTCGCCCTCCAGCAAACCGCCGCCGCGGAGGATTTTCGGCGCTGGGTACAGAGCTGGGTCGAATTTAGAGGCTGCCTGGAGGAGAGTTCTGGCCGCCGGCTACTCTGATCGGTAGATTTCCGCAGTTTCACCTAACAATACCAGTCGAATTCCGAAGTAGTATCGGAACAAACGGGCCACAGACAGCGAGTTATAGATATTTTCTTACTCTTCCATGTCCTATCGTCGCCCCTTACTTACACACACTTGCATTTACTTGCACTACACTACCACACGTGTCGGAAGAGCCATCGGGTTCTTATGGGTGGTGCCTCGGTGGTGGGAATTGCCGCAAGCCAACGTTTAGGTTGGTGCCAGATCTTACCATCCACCGGGAAAGGACCAGCTTCACCTCACGAAATAAAAAATCGTGAACTACACGCACGGGACTAATTACCTTAGCAGTTGACGCGTACGGAAATACGAAATAATCAATTGATCTTCCTTGTTGTAGTATAAGAATGAACTACAATTAGAGGATAAATATTACCCAGCCGTGATTCAATAAATACTTGTGTGCTTGTTCCTATAATTGAGCCCTCCGTTTCAATTTTTAGTACACCACTGCATTTGGAGGGAGTTGCCTTAATGTGAAAGTTGTCTTCGCTATATATAACGCGACAACTTAAAAATTAACTGAACTGCGCTTGAGAGAAATGTGGCAGTGAGGAACAGGAGAAACTTTCTTCTCTTTATGGTCTAATATCTCCGCCACTAATACCATACTTCATATGCACAAGTTTTCTTGATCTCCGAAATCCCTGCCTCCATATCCTTTTGACAACTCAATGGCTTCAATGGCTTCAATGGTTTCAATTGTAATTAACTCAGAAAATTATTCCTTCTCTATTTCTTCCACTCCATTGAGCCTGCTGCTATCAGTGTTCGATTAAGAAAAGCATCGGCTGCGTTATCTCAAAGCCAGCATTGCCGTGGTCTGTGAAGCGACTCTGCAGCGACGGCAAGGTTCGAGTCCTAACAGTGACAGAATTTAGACACTGGTTACATAACTAGGTCGATATCAGCCGCTGTCTTTACAATGATTCTAGCGACCAGTTGCTATGATCGTTACTTTCTGTGGTTTCTCTGACCAATATGTGTCGAATGCCGGAGCAGTACTCTATGAAACGGGCCACTAATAGCATGCAATATTTCCTTTCTTCTCCTTGTCTTATCATCACATCTTGATCTCTCTCCCTCTCTCTCTCTCTCTCTTGCTCGCTCGCTCTCGCTCTTGCTCTCTCTCGCTCTCCCTCTCTCTCCCCATCTCTCTTTTCCTCTCTCTTTTCCTCTCTCTTCCCCTCTTTTTATCCCCCCTCTCTCTCCCTCCTCTCTCTCTCTCTGGCACACAAACTCATGCACTACACTACTGCATATGTCGGGAGACCTGTCAAGAGCTCAGAGGTTGTTCTAGCTGGTGTGTTGCCTTACTGATGGGAGATACCTGGAGGGAATATGTCTCACCAACCGATCTGAGGGTCGGTACCCGATATCATCGAGCATGGGAAAAACACCGCCACCTTTAGGGATATAATATTCACTAAACTAAAGAACTAATTACAATACCAGTTGAAGGAAACAGCAATATAACAATCAAGAGCTTCAAAAGTCATGTAGTCATTGAGTACAGCCTCTTATGTATTTTTAGTAATTATTTGCTCGCGCATCCTCGCTCTTGAATAGGTAACCAGCTTGCACACACTGGTCTGTTTCAGTCACTTATAACTCGGAAGTGTTTCTAATTGCATGAAATAAATTATATTCAATGTATTATTACTTTATAATATTTAAATCAGACATGTCCACTCTAATATTTTTTCTGTTTTAGTCAATATTCATTCCTTTAAAGACGTTAGGTGCTTTATTGAGTTACTACACATCAAATTATGCTTTCACGTTTCGAGATTCATTTGCTTTATTTGATTAATTCATCTTGTCAGTCTTGTTTTTGCTCCTTTTTCATCTTCCAATGCTTCTATTCCAAATGTTCTAAGGTTTTGTCTTGAGTCATCACAATGCTTTTCTTATTTCAGCTAGTATGCTTATTTCATTTCATAGCTACACTAGTTTACTTACGCAGTTGATCCCGTTCCCTTTATCTATTCTATTTACTTGCGATAGAGTAGAGACAAAATTTGTAATGCTGCGCAAAAAAAACGGCGAATTTTCTAGAGAAAACCTTTTATTACATGGGTATTACCCTGGTAACGAGAAAGTGTATAAATTCAGTTGCAAATTTTAAAAAAATTCTCTAACACGTGGTGTAGCCAGAATCTATGTTTTCTGGATCCTTGATACCGAAAACTGGAATGACATCAAAATGCCTGTCCGTAAGTCTGTCAACAACGCTAACGGCTAAATCATTTCGCCGATTTCCTTCGAAACTGATATTCCTTAATAGATATAGCTGATATAGCTGACCCTTGAATTTGAAACAGATATTTTAATTTTGAGGGTACATTACATGAAGCCCATGGGACATTTTTTAAATTTTCGAAACAAATGGTTCCATAGTTTTCGATTTAACTTTATTATTGGATAGTGTGAAGTACATTTAAGAGCGTGGTGCAGGTTTCATGTTCTTTAAGAATCAGGATTTTTGGAAAATGACAAAAGTTCAAAATTTATTCAGCGTCTTTCTGCAAATCAAATATTAAAAAATAAAGATTTTTTCCTTAATGAAATGTGTTCCTTAAATATAGATTTTGAAATAAAGTCACGTATAATATTTCGAAAATTTCAGTACTTCTTGCGAAATTTTACCCAAATATTTTTCATTTTTTAATTGCAATCCGTTGCATCCAAACAATAGACAAAGCTATTGACAGTTTGCCTGAAAATATGGGTTAAAAAATACGTCCTGGTTTAGCAGTTCTGATTTCTGAACTTAGTCTGCTTCAACTATAACAAAAATCAATATAGCATAGTTGTCGACAGGTCTTTCAAGTTTAAATATTCATTTTTTAACGCTAAAACTACGTTGACCTTTCTTTTATACAAAAGCGTAGATTCATTCCAAAGCATTGATACTGGTTTTCATCGCTTTCTGTTACCTTTTTCATGTCTTCTGAGTTAGCTTGCATCTCAATCCCTTTGCATTCAGTTCACAAATTTACAAAATTATTTTACATTTCATCACGTAAGTACACATTCTTGTCCACGTTCTGTCATCTCTGCATGAGAACACTGCCATTTGGAAAGTTTCCAATTCGAATCCACATCTTCGTTTTGGTAGTCGTTAATGTCTTCTCCTATATAACACACAATTTAGTACTCATGTAATTATGGAGATACAAATTCTCTTATTTGATGGTAATATCATATATCTAACAAAAATTACCCAATTCAAATCGCGCTACATTTTACGATAATAATTTCAACAGTCATCTGGAAGTTAATCCAATGAGGTTTCTCTAACAAAGTTAAGAACCTTCCTGAAAAACTGACGTAACGTTGAACGAAATGTTTGCTTATATCTTCCTCATTACATTTTTGTATAGAAAGCATCAACAATTTGTTCTGGAATATTACAAAAGTCACCGAATTGGAGTGTAGTGGATTTTATTTTGACCGTGTGACATTTTCCAAACAAATATTCCCTTTAATAAATTCTGCGATTGGTGTTATATTGCAGGATATACAACTTGCCTTTTATATCACTAGTTGCATCTTATAATTCTTCCTAGTTTGGAAAACGTCTATACACTCAAATATGTGCATTCTCTAAAGTCACCAGGCTCAAAAATCTATCATGTGTGTAAATAAATAAAATCTCAGAGTTAAGAGGTTCATATTAATGTATTCCATAAAATAATTAAGTAGTTAAAGTTGATTGTGTAAATATTAGAATTACAACGAAAGAATGCCACGAGAACTTAGTGATATTTGAACAAGTTTGTGTGGCCTTACCCTTAAGCTGTCCCCACTCAGGAATCGTCTTCTGATGCCGCAAATGTAGAGAAATAAACTCCGGGCGGCAGACGGGAAACCG
>BLKR01013048.1:0-14041 GCA_011170035.1 Teleogryllus occipitalis | reverse complement strand
TTATAATTTTGTTCTTGCCTCACACATTCCGTTCTACGCACTTAGATCACGTGACATTAACATTATGACAACTGAAAATTCAGATTGACTCTGCAGGAGAAAAGACAGAAGCTAGAGGGAAAACAACTGATCTGATCTGATCAAAAGCTCTGATAGAACGTCGTGGTTTCAAGATGTGTGGGCGCGCGGTGTCAAAAGTCAAAACTGACGCAACTAAAGTCAAAAAGTGATAAAACAATGTCAAAAATCGCTCAAAAATGTATTGCGGTATAAGGTTAAATTCGGGACGAATGAATTGATTTGTTACGATAACCGTGAGGTGCGAGTGATCGCGACTCAACCGAACAGTTCCACCAGTATACTGTGACGACCGACAAGGTTTTGACTATTCAGTCCGAATAATTTTAATTTTCCGGAAGATTTAACAGTTTTTTCGAAATAATTATACGTGTTTGAATGGAGACTTTTATGAGGCAGTGTTCAGCGAGGAAGGATGACTGTGGACCCAGAACAACGAGTTGGATGACTCCCAGCTACAAAAAATCGACCGAGATCATCTTGACGGGATCGATTATTTGAAAGCTATGAAATAGAATGTCAGCCCATAATAGCTCAAAGAATAATATTTTTCTCAAAAACAGGGGTTGTCTTTGAAATACATCGAATAAAATAACAATGCCATTGAAACTAACAGAATGCTAATCACTGTTTTTTTCACTTTTCATTTATCCAAATAAATTCTCACACACAGTTTTACTGTTCTTTGACGAAAATAAATAAATGTATTCAAGGTCTTCATAACACCTTAATATCAAGAGCATCACAAGGAAAGTAGCATTAATTTTAACAGTGATATTTAATGTATTATCTACCAGTGGACTGTATAATTCTAAACAACCATTCGCTCGGCAGCAGTGGTCGAGGCAACATCGTGTGCCCCGCTCAGTAGAGCCTCGCGGTCTGTGACTCGTTTACGTGTTTTCATCGAACTCAAGAAGTTAAAGTGTCAGTGTAAAGTAAGCAGTCTACTTCAGTGCATATAACTGTTCTGATTACGATCGATCTGTTTCTCATTGTGAATGGGGAACAGAAAATAAATGGCGGATGCCGAAGCCGCTACCCGAGGGCAGGCCTCTGACTACAGGAGCCAGCCCGTTGAAGGAAACCACACCGGCCGTCCAAGTTACAACAGAGTCGTTCTCAATGCCATGTACCCGGAGAAGGAACAAGGTATTATAATTGAAGGCAAAGACCACAGCACACCCCTCGAAAGGTACGTAGAAGCTTTAGCATCGATTGTTCCGCCTAGTCACATCACGTATGCTTCAAAAATTTCAAATAACAGAGTGTGTGTATTTTTGAGCAGTAAGCAATTAGTGGATGAATTAACAGAGAAGTACAAGACTATTAATATTGAGGGCTCCTCCCAAAATATTCGGTCTCTTGTGAGTAGACAGAAACGTATCGTAATTTCAAATGTTTATCCTATGATTCCTAATGCAGTAATTGAAGATGAACTAGATAAATTAAAAGTGATACGCAGTTCTCAAGTGTCGTTTCTCAGAGCTGGTTTTGGTAAAGAACAGTTTACTCATATCTTAAGTTTCCGAAGACAGGTGTTCGTTCCGGAAGACTCATTAAGTTTGATACCTGAAGCTATACTGATCACATACAAAGGAGAAAGAAACTGGATTTACATATCAAGCGGTATCATTAAGTGCTTTCACTGCAAAGAAGAAGGTCATATTGCCAAAAACTGTAAAAATGTAGGAGACATTAACCTCAACCAATCGGAAGACATAATTGATAACAATGTAGCCGCTGACAACGAACAAAGAGATAAGGTTCCTAGTTACCATGAATTTCCCCCACTTGACCAAGGCAAGCCTGTTAAGAGAGCCTTATCACAGATCACAAGTATTCCCAGCAACAATTCAAGTGAACTTCAGGAAGAACAATTCAACCGTCCCCAAGGAAAAATTAACGGTTCGGCAAAACAAACTAAGAAAAAGAAAAGGAAGGTATCCAGGGAGAACACCGTTAGTAGTGTTTGCAACAAGAAAAGCATAGTGGAGCAACTAGCCCCAGCGAAAGAAAGAATAGAAGAATCCAACAATGTACTAACGTACGAGCAACTAAAAGACTTTCTGGAAAATACTTATGGCTTAAGTAACCCTCTTCAAATATCTCTTAGTTACACCAAAGAGACAGGCAGGCTAATTGAAATGCTTAAAGAAATATATCCATTACTGTCTGACAGAGGAATAAAATCAAGATTTACGAGAATTATGAAGAAACTTAAGGACCCAGTCATCTCAGATTCTTCAAAGGAATCGTCTGACAACGACGAACTAACAAGCAAAGATCTTCAAATATGAAGATAAGAATTTTACAATGGAATGTGAACGGTTTTTTCACTAGATATGAATTTCTTCAGAAGATTCTAAAAGACGAAAACTATGATATACTGTGTATCCAAGAAACCAATTTCAAAAATAAGTATTATTTTAATATAAAAGGTTATCAATGTTTTTATAAAAACAGGGTGATATGTGGAAATGCCAGTGGCGGTGTTGCGATTTATGTTCATACGTCGATCAAGTGCAGTGAATGCGTTATTACAAGTGACTTAGAAGTATGTGCGATACGGCTGCATATTGGCGATAGTAGCTTTCATCTGTGTAACGTATACATTCCTAATGCGTTTCAGCTAGAATCTCGCCACCTAGACAGCTTATATTCACAAATATCTGGCCCGGTACTGATAGTCGGCGATTTTAATAGCCACAACTTGATTTGGGGATCAACCAGAACTGATCGTAGAGGGAAAATTGTTGGTGAATTTGCGAACAATGAAGATCTTATAGTCTTGAACGATTGCAGAAAATCTACATACTTCAATGCGGGTAGCGGCAACTCATCTTGCATCGACCTAAGCATCTGCACTCCAACTTTGGCCAGATATCTAAAATGGAACGTGATGGAAGGCCTTCACAACAGTGATCATTATCCTATAGCATTGTCATATGATAATTTGATTATTCCTGAGGACATCTATATGCCCAGATGGATATTTAAAAAGGCTAACTGGAAGTCGTACCAAGACATCATTGCGAGCAAAGTTCAGAACCTTAAGAAATTGAACATCGACGATTCAGTGCAAATAAACGATATTGTGAACAACTTTACAGAACTTATACTGTCGACAGCGGATGTGACTATACCCAAAACAAAAAATACTAAAAGTAAGAAGAAACTACCTTGGTGGACAAAGGAATGTGAAGAAGCGGTTAAGAATTACAAGCACTGGTTTAATGTATTTAAGAAACATAACACAAATGAAAATCAATTCAAGTTTAAATCAGCACGAGCCAGGGCAAGAAGAATCATAAAACAATCTAAAAGGAGCTGCTGGAAGGAATACATTTCATCCTTAAACAGTAAACTGAACTACACGGAGGCTTGGAAGAAAATAAACGCTATCGATGGAAAATTCAGAACAAATTACCCGAAGTCTATGTATACGCCAGACGGACAATTCATTCATGACCCGTGCGATATTGCAAATAGCTTTGGAAAGTTTTTCGCCTCCAATTCTAGTGATGCGAACCTTGCGGATAGCTTCACGAAACATAAAGAAGAAACTGAGAAATCTCCCCTAAATCTGGAAGTTGAAGAAGATGAAATAGATGATTCCATACAACTGAATGTACCCATTACGCTCCGAGAACTTAAGGTCAATATACGTCAACTAAAAGACACAAGCGCCGGTCCCGACGGAATACCTAACATATTTATCCGGATGCTCCCTGAAGAAGCTATCAATGTTCTTTTAGACATTTACAATTATCTATATTTAAACAATGTCTTCCCACAAAAATGGTCAGAAGCGGTTATTGTTCCAATTCACAAGCCTGGTAAGGACCAATTTTTAATAGACAGCTACAGGCCTATTGCCCTAACGTGTTGTCTGTGTAAATTACTTGAGAAGGTAGTGAACTACAGACTTAAATGGTACCTAGAAAAACATCAGCTAATATCGCTTCATCAAAGTGGTTTTCGCAAGAACCGATCTGCCTTAGACAGCATTGCAATAATTGAGAACAGCATCTACAATGGATTCGCCAATAACATGTTCACAGTGGTACTAAGCCTCGACATCGAAAAGGCATATGAGATGGTTTGGCGACGGCGTATTATGGACATAATAACGAAACATGGAATTAAAGGCAACATAGCTAAGTTCGTGCATAACTTCGTTAAAGAACGTTACATTACTGTCAGAGTAAGAGGAGTCTCATCAGAGAGATATATGCTGACAAATGGAGTACCGCAGGGCTCTGTGCTTAGTGTGACCTTGTTTTTGTTAATAATAAATGAACTGCAGACCAAAATCAAACCTCCCGCGATAGTAAGCATGTATGCGGATGACTGTAATATATGCATCACTGGTAAACATCTGACTTCCATAGCAGTTATAGCGCAAAACATCTTAGACACCATCCTGCAGTTCTCCACTGAAGTTGGTCTAAAATTCTCCAAGACGAAATCCACATTCATAATTTTCTCCAGGAAACGATCCACTGAGAAGACTCTATCCCTGAATATCGGTGAACACAAGATCAAACAATGTAATGTAAATCTTAAAAGTCTTAGGCCTGACACTTGACGAAAGACTATCCTGGATACCTCATATTAAAAGCCTGAAAGTGGAATGCACGAAAAGGCTAAACTTGATGAAAATCATAAGCCATTCGGCGTGGGGGGCCGATTATACTGTGCTTAGAAGAACATATCAGGCGTTGATCAGGGCTAAAATGGATTATGGCAGCATATTCTACGATGCTGCAAATACGAATATTAAAAGAATACTCGATCCTATCAATAACACTGGTGCCAGGCTTATATGCGGAGCATATAGAACAAGTCCGGTGATAAGCATGTTACAGGAAGCTAATTTACCACCCCTGGATAAAAGAAGAAGAAATCTAATTGTAGGATATATAATCAAAGTTACAGCTAACTGTGGCAACCCTGTGAACCAAATTTACCAGCTTACATACAGACATAGGAAGAAATTATGTTTCAAAAAGAAACTACCAAAACCAATCACTGTACGGGCTTTGCAAATACTAAGCACAATATCAGAAAAAATTCCCCCTCTTAAACCCATCAGTATCACTGACTATGCACCATGGACCATGCACGACATTAAAGCTGAGGAGCTGACAAACAATCCTAAGAAGTCAAATATTCACAACCAAGAGATAAGAGCCAGAATAGGAGAAGAAATTGCCAAATATGAGAACTACAATAAAATATACACAGATGGCTCGAAAAGTAGCAACTTGGTGGGATGTGCCGCTGTAACGTCAACGAGAGTAATACCAACCAAACTGCCCGACAAGTACTCAGTCCTGTCCAGCGAATTATATGCCATCATCACAGCACTAGACTACATTCTCGAAGACAATGAACGTAAATTTTTGATAGTAACAGACTCCAAATTGGCTCTGTCGACTATTGGAAATGTCTTTTATTCAGGAAACCCGCTAGCTTTAGACATTGTTAGTATGATAAGAAACTTGAACTTTAAAGGTAAAGACATAGTTTTTGGATGGATTCCGGCTCATGTGGGTATCACGGAGAATGAGCTGGCAGACAGATCTGCAAAAGAGGCGTCACAACTTGATGAAAGAAGTAACCTTCCCATAATACCACAGGACTATCACGCCAACATCAAAAGAAAATTACAAGAATTGGACAGACAGGAATGGAATAACAACGCCCAATGTAAATTAAGAAGTATATGTGAATATGATGACTACAATCCAGCCACATTCTTCTGCAGAGCTGACCAGGTTGTGTTAACTAGATGCAGAATAGGTCACACCAAGCTCACACATGCCCATCTGATGACAGGAGAAACAGCTGTTATGTGTAATACGTGTAATGTTTCTATGTTTGTTAATCATTTATTTCTGTGCCCCAGGTTTGAGACTGACCGGACGAGACATGGAGTTGAGAAAGACATGTCAAGTGTACTAAAGGACAAAGATCAATGCAATCGGTTTCTCAAGTTTTTGAAAAGCATAAAATTGTACGGGGATATATAAGACATGTGTACAAACTTTAATAATGTAATGTGAATGTTCCTATAAATGTCATAACTTCCTATGTACAAAAATATTAATGTTTTTTTGTAGTTGTCGCTAATAACCTTTTTGTAGTTGATGCGACATAAAATAAAATAAAATAAAAAAAAAATTCTAAACAACATGTAACAAGTATTGTATTGCAGCTTCTGGGTCAACGACCCCCATCTCGATCAGGTTTTTCATCCAGTTTCCCTGATCCATTGAGCAAATGCTGAGATGGCCCCTTGTGTTGCTTCTGGACATAAATGTAACTTCATTTTCTGTGCACGTCTTCTAGAATTCAGTGGGAAATGTAGTTATTCAAATTATCGTTTCCATGTTGTCGCGGCAGGAAGTATTATTCCGAAGGACAACATGGATAAGAGCCTAAATTTATTGCTTTTTTATCCTTGAAAATAGATTTTATTACATCGAAGTTTTTTCCCCAAAATTCAAGTAGTATATAACTTAGTGTAGGGATCACAGAATTTTGAAAATGTGCACACAATTCACTTTTCCCCATAGCACGTCATACCCAGTTTTAACTGTTTTTTGACGTAAAATAAATAAATAAATAAATAAATTCGTGGATTATCAAAATAGCCTCGACTGAGACATCCAGGCGGCGTCAATGTACGAGGCGCGACTCCTCGCGTCAGTGCACCGACGAGTGAGACGGTGCGAGACCACGCATACCGAAGAAACGGTCATTGCACTCGCCTAATCCAGGGCCCGAAAAGCGTCTAATCCAAGACCCAATATACAGGTTATTATGCAATTACAAAATCATGAATTATTAATCCAACTTCAAAATCATGAATTAGATCACACTTTACATTGGATGAGTGATAAGGAACATAGGGAAAACAAGTTTTTTGTATTCCAGAATTATAAATGACCTTTTCAGTTGCAAGAAATCGTTCATAAAATGACAATTTCTGGCACAGGTGGACATATTAGCCGATTATGGCCATTTACGGAGTCATCACACATTCAACTAATCCCAGCGTACGAATCGTGTGGAGGTAGCGATAAACCACACAGCCCAGTAGCGTTTTTTTCAAAGAGATGTCAAATACCTGGAACGTCATAATGAAGTTGTTTCCAAAATTTCACTTTGATTCTCTTACAAATTTATAATCCTGTTGTACCAAAACATAACATGTGAAACTCGTTGATAATGTTACTTTATTGCACTCGTACAAATTTGAAAACGGGCATTTAACGGCGCTCGTTTTCAAGACATGTAGTACTTGTATTTATCCAATAAAGCCTATTATTATAATAAAGTGTAATGACTAAATAATAGATAAAAATTAAAAGTTTACTTGACAAATTAACCACAATGTACATTAATACTTCGGACACTTGAATCTGTGCCCAAGCAAATAATGTCTATGGTATCTGAAAATTACGTTTTAGGTTTTATACCATCGAAATTCAGGCCTTGGTTTTGTGCGTATACGCTAATTCTAGTTTGAATATTAAAAGTTCTTATTATTTTCTGGTTTAAATAAATTGTTTTAACTGTTATTGTTTTTATTTTGCATTAAAATAGAGTGAAACCTAGTGGTTTAATCTAACATTTTTTAGTATCTTTCAATATTATACGATTTTCCTGAAGATGCATAACTGTACATTTGTAGTTACCTTCACCGTGGTCCCTTTTGTATTTAAGACCATTTTCAACAATTCAAATGTGTTCAACTTTGACGGGTTTCAGTTAAACTTTGTTCTCTCTTTATGTCCTCGACAATATTTTTACTAAATCTTTCCGGATCCTCTGAGATCATATGTAATTTCAGCACTGTTCACAGTGCGTTCTCTAACAGACCTGACATCTCAGCCGCAGCTCCCGACCCTCCAGAAAAATTCCACTAAGTCCCATACACTAACTTTATGACAAGCTACAAGTAGAGGGAGCGCTTCTTTGTTTATTCAGTACATAAATGACGCTTCAAATCATATATTGATATTTATGTTATGATTTAACATAACATAACTGTCCATTGAGTTTTGAAAAAAATTCAAAAGAGTTCTCTTGACGTGAACGTAAACTTATTACGAACTTATTACTGAACGAATCTTCCTTTTAATAAAGTCTGGTTGTGAGGTCTTAGACGAAAACCTGTTTAACAATAAGATAAATTCATCACTAGATTTTCTGCTCATGTTAATTATTATGTAATAAAAACACTCGAAATGAAGAGTAGGCATGCCCGTCGTATAACTAATAAGAAACAAATAACGTTGCCTTACATTTGTTTTTCCGCAAAACATTAAATAGTAGTTTATACAATTAGTTTATAAAGTTAAGCTTTATTGCATGAGTACATGTTTTGAAAACAAGCGACGTTAAGAGCGAGTTTTCAAATTTGTATGAATACAATAAAGCAACATTGTGAACGAGTTGCATACAAAATTTTTTGCTTAGCATCATCATAAATTTTATGAGAATCAAACTTAATTATACGAAACAACTTTCTTGGTACGTGTCGGGTATTTGACATCTGTGTGAGTAAACGGTGGTTGGCTGTTCCGTTTACCGCTACCTACCCACGATTACCGATACCTACTCACGCTGATATTTGCTGAATATGTGATGAAGCAATTGTTCGTGCCGTTAATTCTAATACGTCATCATTTGTGCCGTAAAATGCCGTTTTATGAACGAATTCTTGCAAAGGAAAATGTCGTATATAATGCTGGTATACAAAAAAAAAAGATTTATTGTTTGTTTGATGATATATTGTTACGTGAACTGCCGTCAGAAGCAAATTGAACTGGATTAAAGTCAAGACCGTTTCAAATTCTTGATTTTGTGGTGCAAGAGAATTGATTCAGCTTCAAAAAGACTTTTTTAAATTGCAGTGAAACCAATATTAAATATATTTAACAGTGAAGGAATAATCAATTAGATCTGCTCATTCGAAGAATGTATGTTATAATTTACTTAAATAAGCTCATAAGATATGATAGGTTATATCTCAAAATTTTCATAATTAATGAAATATTTTTATACAACAAATAATTAAATAGATTCAATGTTGAATTAGAGGTGATCGCAGTGAAAAAGCTCTATCGTTGTCGAGTGAGGTTCTGTGATATCTTGTTTCATCTAGGAGAAACTTCTTTTGATTTCAGGTTCTGAATTTTCAGCACGTAATATGCGTAGGAAAATCATGAAAAACTCAGCATTTTCGAGGTGCTTTGAAGACATATCAAAATAATGCTTCTTCTAATGTCTTCCTTCTGTACTTGTCAAGGGTAAAATTTACATATGAAACCGCTTTTAAGGACAGTAAATGCCTGTCATTAAATCCAATGATTTCAAATATCAGACAATAATTTGAAACTTTCGTCACGTTTTTGAATAATCATTTTACAATAATATTGAGTTCATGAAAAGAAAAATGTTTTCTATTTGTACAATCGTGTCATTAACACCAGAACCATTGATGATGTAAACAACACTCAAACTGCATTGGAAGAATAAATCTTAACCAAGTATAATTCAGTTTACACATTTAAAATATTTTAAAATATTAAATGACGATGCTTACCTTCAAATTCAAATTTTCTGGAATATTCTCATTTGCCTATAATTATTTTGTATCTTCTTTAATATCCAATAAAATGCATGAATTTCATCTCTAAGAAATAATACGGAAAATTTTTTTAATGCAAGAGAATCTCATCGAATATTTAATTTGCATCTACGAATCAGTTTTGAAAATGTTATTAACGCATTTGATTCTTTCATGTGTTAACATCTACATTAAGAAAATAACGCTTATTCCAATAAGTTCTGAACATTTAGATAATATTTCCAATATACAGCTCTCTAATGTGTCCTGTATTTAATTACACATACTTTGAACTAGATAACCTCGTGAACAAAAAGCTTGTTAAATTGCTTTTGAAAAATTCTCTCAGGTTCATTAGAAACGGTTGGAAGTGTACTGATAAACCAATAATGAACTCTCTACAAATTGTCGAATGTGTGATGTATGTGGTGTTTTGTTGGTACTTATTATTCCAGCAAGTGTACCAGAAATGTACGGTACCTCCTGGGTTTTGCGTAAGTTCTCAAGCGAGTCAGAAAGACATGCAAGCGAAGGACGTGGTCGTTTTCTTCATCTTCTCGTGAAGAACTTTAATAAAGAACTCTGTATAGTGATGTGGATCACGCCATAGTCCAATTAAGGTATTGAGCGTGTGTGCGGCAACAGTTTTTCATTTTGGCGGAATGTGTTTCAAAAGAGTTTTAATACATCTTTTCGCTTATTCTAATCATTAATAAGACCTCACTAGCGAATTATTAAATAGATTCCTAATTTTCGGAACAGGTCATGGACCAATTCTTTAAGTCGAAAAGGAGATTATTAATTAGTATTAAACAGTTCTAGTTTTGTGTAAACGCTTCTCTAAATGATTGTTTTTGATTTTATATTTAAGAAATGAAATAAGGAAAAATATGTTTATATAGAAACAAAACTATTATATTGTTTTAATATATTCTATAGAACAGTTTTGTTTCATTCCGGGCATCTTTTTTGTCGATGTGATTGTTGATGAATTTCAAATTGAAATATTGATATATTCGAATTAATAGTTTCTCTCCTTAAAGTTCAATCTCTATGCAAACTGTATTATTTCAATTATTATCTTTAAGAAGTCTGTGGCATGATATAACCATTTCTGACGAATCGTTTCTTTATCATTTAATCAACACACTAGTTTCATTGTATTTCTCTATCACCTCTCCCAATATTTCTTTAAAACATTTCCGTGAAAAATTATTTGTTCTCAAAATACCAAGGCAGGAAAGTACAGGAATGTTTGCAGGGGCCTAGAGTTGTGTGCGCATTTCTCCAAGCTTTCTTGTCTGTTTTAAATGGTTTGTGAAACATTGCCAATTAATTTTTTTGACCAAGTCTCTTTTATTTGGAAAGGAACTCGTACTTTTGTTTGCGCACACGGCTCTGAAAAGCAAGGATGAAGCGCGAGATTTCGTCTTGCAGTGCCATCCAAGCATCTTCATGAGATTTTTAGTAATATATTTTTATCCCATGCAACTATTTTAACTTAATATTGAAAAATAAGAAGAAAATAACTAAAATGGCATATCTTGAATTATTGCTACTTATCGACTATAGAATTTTTTGTGACACGCCCCTTGAAGGAATGAATGAAAATAGCCAATTAAGTTGCAAATTGATAGCAAACGCCACTTGTAATTAACAATTTTGGATATTTTATGATAAACCCCTTAGTGAAATTTGAGCAAACAGCTCCAAAAAAATGGACTTAGCTGGTCGCGTGCTCGACTACCTCCTGGATGGCAACGGAAGACTCGCCCGCGCCCGTCGGGAGATCGTCGGGTTGCAAGAAAAGAACGAAACAGTGCTGCTTCCGATCTGTCGACGCCTTTATTGAGCGTATCTGCACGGCTACATCGCTCGCTCCACCGTTTCGTTCCCGCCCGCAACTCACGACGCGCGCTTCGCCGCCGCCGCCGGGCGCACCGGGTCGTGGCCGCCGCCGCCGCCGCCGCCGTGGTGATGCTCGTTGGAGGCGCGCTGCTCGTCGGGGGTGAGCTCACGGCTACCGTTGCGCGCGCCGTGCGCGTGGCCGTGCGTGGGCGACGCCGTGGGCGGGGCGGAGCTGCCGGCCGCCGGGGCGGGCACGGCGCTGGGCGGGGCGGCGCCGCCCGCCGGGCTGCTGGGCGCGGGCGCCGGCGCCGCCGTCGTCGCCGCCGCCGCGCCGCCCTCGCCCTCCGCGTCGCCCTCATGCGGCTCAGAGCCGAAGATCTGCGTCAGCTCGTTCGCCACCTGCGCGACAAGCGACCGGGGTAGGGCAACGCTTACGCACTAGACAATTCAGCACTTACAAACAGGCACTACACACAGCATCGTCAGCGCCTCTGACCGGGAGGTTCTAGGTTCGAGTCCTGACGGCGGCAGGATTTTCGACATTAGCTTTTCAGCTAGGTCGAATTCAGTTGCTGTCTGGAGGAGAATTCTAGCGGCCGGCTGCTCTGATCGGTAGTTTTCCGTGGTTTCTCCGATCAACACCAGGCGAATGCCGGAGCAGTACCCCACCAAATGGGCCACGGACCGCGCGCGATCTGTCCTTCCTCTTCCTTGTCCTATCCTCTCCCTTAACACACACACACACACACACACACACACACACACACACCCTTAAACTAACATGCACTACACTGCTACATATTCCGGGAGACCTGTCGGGAGCTTAGAGCTTGTTCCGTTTGGGGTGGTGCCTCGCTAGTGGAAGAGTCCTGGTTAGGGGGAAACCCCACTAGACGACGGTATGTCGGCGCCGGATCTCGCCATCCAGCGGAGGAAGATCACTGCCATCTCCCGAGAAAAAACATGCACTACACTAACGGGACTAATGACCAAAGCAGTTGACGCGCCCGGAAACACGAAAAAATCAATCAATCAATCACAGCATCGTAGATTCTGACCGTAGGAGTCGAGACTCACTCCGGACTGGCTGGCCAGTCACCAGCCAGCCGCCGCTCCGCATACTGCGCCCGCCACTCTGCCACCACTGAAGATGTCCACCGTAGTCGTGGAAGAAACGTTTGGCCCTTCAATGCGAACTGGACCACGGCCTAGCAGCCCGAAAATTTTCTTTTATACCAGACATAAGGATTTGGTTTCATTGATTAGTGATTCGGGGCGCGTCTACCGGAAACGTCATTGGTACCGTACGTTTAGTGCAAGTTTTTGTCGTGGGAGGTGGCGCTGATCTTCCCCGCTGGATGGCGAGATCCGGCGCCAACCTGTCGGTTTTTCGTTGCCGATTTTTCCCCAACTAGGAATCTCCCACCAGCGGGGCACCGCCCCAGCCGGAATAAGCTCTAAGGTACCGATTGGTCTCCCAGCATGAGTGATAGTGTCGTGCTTGGAAATGAGTGTGTGCTACAATTCTCACGCAGACAACGTCAGAATTCGACGTATGTATCTTGTCAGTGTGGAAACTCCTGCCACCGTCGCGACTCGAACCCTAGGACCTCCCGGTCAGAGGCTATAGTTGGACAAGCCCCGTAATGAGCAAAAGACAAAGTTGCAATTTCTGTGAAATCAAACATAGAATGACTACGTACGTTACACTAGTTCGCTCGTGAAGTAATGTAATTAGAGTATTGTAAAATTCTCATTATAATTTTTCATTTTGTCTTCTCTCTCTTTCTCTGTCATCAGTACTTCCACAGTGCCATACCGTATTAATGGGAGAATGAATAATATAGATATTCCCTTCCTCGTTTCGTTTCCTCTAAAAATTGCTGAAAAATTCTTCGAGTATTCATTTTATTTTATCTGCCAGAAATCTAACCTAAGTGTACTGCAACCACTCCCGTCAAAAACCGTTCGATAAATAGACAAAGCCACTTAGTTTGACTCCTTAGCAACTTTCCATCTATCATATCTACTACTAAACAATAAATAACAAAAATCAGCAATTATCACAAAAATTATTTAACTTTTTAAACAACGGTGAGCATTCGAACTTGGGTAGCTTATCATGTTGAAGAGACAGACTTGCACAATTTTCCTATTTCCTGCAGTCCAGTTACGAAGAGAAATCATCATAATTAAATTCTTTAGTGAGGTTTAATTGGAAACGTAAATAACGAAAAACCTGGAATTGTTTTGTCAATCGATATTTATAATAATTTTTCGGCGGCTTAACATTCATATTCGGATTTGTTGTACGCAGACTACGGTCTGACAATTTTCTGAGTTTATAGGAAATTCACCCTCCTTCATACGCTATCAACTGGCTTTCGACATTTCTATTCGGAAAGAAAATGTTATTTACTGAAATTAGAAACGCTGTAACTGTTGATTACACAGGAACATACACAAAAA
>BLKR01013047.1:0-14066 GCA_011170035.1 Teleogryllus occipitalis | reverse complement strand
TTTTCCAATTTTGCAGCACATAAATATTTAATAATTTTGTCAAACTGCACGCTTGAATTTAAATTTCTTTGCTTTGAGGGCATATTTATAATATTTTATTGATAATTTTTGGCGAATTTTTAGGTCAACAAAATAGGTCCCCCTAATTCTAATTTTCCAGATAACTCAAGTAATTTGCCAGATGATTGCTTCTATCTGCAACTTCTGAACAAGGTTTGAAATTCTAATCAAAATAGAACAGTATTCGAAAATAGAGAAAGTACCAAGGGAGAATAGCCGTGTCGTTATAAGAAAGAAATACAAAGGAAACCACTACGAACACCCGTAACCACACACACACACACCACCAACACCAGAACTCGAATGCACGTGGCTCAGTTGGAATACAGAAACAATCTGCAAACGCAGATGTCATACCAACGATTACACAAAATACAATTGTGGATGTGTTATTGGTTTCAGGCTACAATTCACTGGGAATGTACACAAATAAACTGGGTAGTATACAATGTGTGTCAACGTTTGTATATTCACTTTCATGATAAAATACAGTTGAAAGTAGAAAGAAAAATAATTTCACTTAGATTTATTGTGTTGGTACACTACTTCATCTGGCGTGCGAGTCTCGCTTAAGTCGTTCCACCAATCAGAGCAAGCTCCCATTCTGGGACAAAGCTGGAAGTGATTTCAGAATACTATCGGCCATATTGCCGCTGGCAGCCCCCCGGCCTGGCAGCAAGGGGTCCCCAGGTAGCAGGCTGCCAGGAGATTGCTCGGCAGCGGTTCGAGAATATGGCCCTAGTTCCCTGGCAGGCGCTGGCTGGCGTGTTGTGTCATTACGCGATGAGAGTTTATTTATTTATTTATTTTAACATGTAGCGCTAGTGTAGCGTGGCAAATTGGAGGCTGCCATATTGTAGGAAACTAGTTCCCTGGCAGGCGCTGGCTGGCGTGTTGTGTCATTACGCGATGAGAGTTTATTTATTTATTTATTTTAACATGTAGCGCTAGTGTAGCGTGGCAAATTGGAGGCTGCCATATTGTAGGAAACTAGTTCCCTGGCAGGCGCTGTCTGGCGTGTTGTGTCATTACGCGATGAGAGTTTATTTATTTATTTATTTTAACATGTAGCGCTAGTGTAGCGTGGCAAATTGGAGGCTGCCATATTGTAGGAAACTAGTTCCCTGGCAGGCGCTGGCTGGCGTGTTGTGTCATTACGCGATGAGAGTTTATTTATTTATTTATTTTAACATGTAGCGCTAGTGTAGCGTGGCAAATTGGAGGCTGCCATATTGTAGGAAACTAGTTCCCTGGCAGGCGCTGGCTGGCGTGTTGTGTCATTACGCGATGAGAGTTTATTTATTTATTTATTTTAACATGTAGCGCTAGTGTAGCGTGGCAAATTGGAGGCTGCCATATTGTAGGAAACTAGTTCCCTGGCAGGCGCTGGCTGGCGTGTTGTGTCATTACGCGATGAGAGTTTATTTATTTATTTATTTTAACATGTAGCGCTAGTGTAGCGTGGCAAATTGGAGGCTGCCATATTGTAGGAAACTAGTTCCCTGGCAGGCGCTGTCTGGCGTGTTGTGTCATTACGCGATGAGAGTTTATTTATTTATTTATTTTAACATGTAGCGCTAGTGTAGCGTGGCAAATTGGAGGCTGCCATATTGTAGGAAACTAGTTCCCTGGCAGGCGCTGTCTGGCGTGTTGTGTCATTACGCGATGAGAGTTTATTTATTTATTTATTTATTTTACGTCAAAAACAGCTAAAAACTGTGTGACGTGCTATGGGGAAGTGAATTATGTGCACGTTTTCAACAGTATGTGATCCCTACACTAAGTCATATACTACTTGAATTTTGAAAACAGAAAAAAATAACGTTTTCTGCAAGGATTGTAAAAAAAAGACTCCAAAGTAATAAAATATATTTTCAAGGATAAATCATCAATAAATTTGGGCTCTTATCCATCATGTCCTTTTCCAAGAAATGATACTTTCTTCCGCGACAACATGGAAACTATAATTTGAATAACTATATTTCACACTGAATTCTGGATGATGTGCACAGATAATGAAGTGACATTTATGTGCGTTTTACATTGACGGTATTTCCCATGTAAATTACTACTTTGAAGTTCTTTTATTTTAATACACAAAGATTATTATTTACCCATCAATAAAAATGTATACTGAGAGCTTCATAGTTCTGTGACCTCAAGGTCAATATAAAGAAGCATTAGGGTTACAAGTAGCAATTTTAAATAACCCAAATGATACAACCAAAACATATTTCATTTAGTAACATGAGAATTTTTCCTGTAATTGAAACGTATACTTTAATTTGGTCCTAGAATACCTGCACACGGAGTAAGAAAATATATTCGTTATATACCCAAGTATTATATTAATTTGAAAACTTGTTCGTGTTATTAAATATCTGACTACATAACGTGTTAAAGGGAATAATTTACTGCAGTCTAGAACAGTATTTATCCACCTTTTCTGCAGGCCCCACAGTACGAGTTTTTCTGTAGAAAAATCACCGGTTTTTTTGCCGCAGCATTACATAACTTTCTTTATTCTACGTATATGACTCCATATATACGTACGTATACGAGAAAGTAAAAAATAGAAGACAGATTACACGAGTTTTGGTAATTTCATAGCATTCTTGAGAATGGAAATTTTTGTGTGCCAATCTTTACTTAAATCATTTTCACTTTAAAGAATAATTTGAGTCTCTCCTTCATAAAAAGAAACTATGCATTACCTACGGAGGGCAACAAAAGA
The DNA here is from genome assembly GCA_011170035.1 of Teleogryllus occipitalis. Classification (NCBI taxonomy): domain Eukaryota; kingdom Metazoa; phylum Arthropoda; class Insecta; order Orthoptera; family Gryllidae; genus Teleogryllus; species Teleogryllus occipitalis. The sequence continues at coordinate 11,272 of BLKR01013047.1, read as the reverse complement.
ACGCAAGAATGATGAAATTATTTTCGCTGAATTGAAAGTCAAACGATTCGAGATATATCCAATTACGATATTTTTAAAACATTTAAATTTTTCGTAATTTATTTATCATTGTGTACAGAAACAATAACAATGTGATTTTCGAAATTTTGAATCCATAATATCCCGTGAAAAGAGCATTAGGACACAGAGTTTTAAATGACTGCTCCCACATTTGCCAACAATATTGTGAAAAGCGCAATGTTCAATCTGTTACGCTAGTGCTCGCCTCTCACCATAGGAGTAGTGGGCCTTGAGTGAGTGCAGCCGCGAGAAAGAGCCCTACACTAACATTCTCAGCTCGTCAAGTTCACGATACTCTCTTAGCAGCACGACTGTTTTTTAAGTTCGCTTTTCAACCTCTACGTCATATAGCGACCACTTTGATTTATAAACTATGGGGAGAACACGTATGGACAACACAAACACGCACAAACATCCATGCCCGAGGCGCGATTCGAACCCGCGATATTCTGGCCAGAGGCCGCTACTTCACCACTACCTTACCGACCTCGGCCATGGGATAACACTAGTGTCTTTCAGCATCACAAGTTTTTCATTTGCTCCCCAGGAAGCAGAATAACACCTCATTTATGTAGTAGACTTTTCATTGAATTGCATGTTTTCTCCTGTCATGAAAAGAACTGTATCTCAAAACAGCAAGGACCGCTTGCGATCTTTCCATTATCTTCCTTGTCATATCCTCCCCCTCATTTACATAAATTTATACTCACATGTTCTACACTACGACACATATCGGGAGACAAGTCGGGAGCTCAAAGCTACTCTCTGCGGGGGCAGCTCCCCACTGGTGGTGTACCTGGAAGGGGAAAACACAGCAAGTCGACGTGTAGATCGGCGCTCGATTTCGCCATTCAGCGGGGACGAACAGTGTCCACCAATGATAAAGCATGGACCACACTTACGGGACTAATGACTAGCAGTTGAAACAGGCAAAAATGAAATAATCAAACAAGCATCGAATGGCACTCTTTCGTCGCAAATGGTGAACCGGAATGTGTCTAGTCAAGGACGGACAGACCCACAGGCTAACTGATTGCTACAAATATAGAATAAATCGTTATAGCAATCACCCCAAAGCTTGTGGAGCGGTAAGCAAGGAGCCGAGTGCGCATGAGCTTGAGTAGCACTTACAGACTTCCGAGAGTTTCTGCGAAGAACGCAGCTTGCCGATTCGGTGGCCAAGATCGTTAAGGAAGTAGTATCGTAGCAATCTCGGATCGTGGGTTCGAGTCCCACCACGGTCATGGTTGTATTTGTGTTCTTTCACCTTCATCATCACCATATCGTTTCATCTTCACAGTTATCATAACGTTAACTCCAATAGTGACTTCTTGGCTGCCCGGGTGACGCCGCGTAGTGGGCTGAACGGCCGACGTTTCGCCTGTCATGTCGCAGGCTTCCTCAGGGCAGTGACGACCCGTTGCTGCGCGTAAGGTATTATGTAAAGTAAGGGCAGCGGCGTCACTATCCTGCGACATGACAGGCGAAACGTCGGCCGCTCATCCCACTACGCGGCGTCACCCGGACAGTCAAGTCATCGACTCGAGCCGCAGAAGTTCACGTGTAAACTCCAATAGTGGTCGCTAATGACCTTGATGTTCATGCGACCTTAAATTTAAAAAAAAATTAAGAAAAGCTTGTTAGTTTTGGCGGGGGAGGAGTGAGTGGGCGGGGCGGGGCGGTTGCAGGGTGGAGTACGAGCTGGCGACCACGGACACGACGGAGCAGCACATCTTCTCGCTGGAGGAGGCGGGCGCGGACGTCGCCCTGGGGGAGCTCTCCGTCAGCCTCCGCCGCCTGCGCAAGGCCGACTTCGCCGTCGGCTTCCACTGCTCCAAGTGAGTGCTCCGGCGGCGGCCCAGGGTTCGAGCCCGACAGGCGTTTTCAGACGTAGGTCGCTTTTAGCCGGTTTCTAGAGGAGAATTCTAGCGGCCAGCTGCTCTGATCGGGAGTTTCTCCGATCAACACCAGGCGAATGCCGGAGCAGTACCCTACAAAACGGGCCACGGACCGCGCGCGATCCTTCCTTCCTCTTACTTGTCCTATCCTCTCCCCTTACACACACACACTTACACTAACATGCACTATACTACCACATTCCGGGAGACCGGTCGGGAGCTTAGAGCTTGTCCCGGCTGGGGCGGTGCCCCGCTGGTAGGAGAGTCCTGGTTAGGGGGAAACCCCACTAGCCGATGTTATGTCAGCGTCGGATGTCGTTATCTAGCGGGGGAAGATCACTGCCATCTTCCAAGAGAAAAAACATGCACTACACGAACGGGACTAATGACCGAAGTAGTTCACGCGCCCGGAAACACGAAAAAATCAATCAATCAATCAGGTTTTTGGCCCCATTCAGCCAGTTTGCGGGGAACGGGGAGTAGCCGTAATTGAGCTTTTCAGCTAGGTCGAATTCAGTCGCTGTCTGGAGGAGAAGTCTAGCAGCCGGCTGCTCTGAGCGGTAGTTTTCCGTGGTTTCTCCGGACAACACCAGGCGAATGCCGGAGCAGTACACTACAAAACGGGCCACGGAACGCGCGCGATCTTTCCTTCCTCTTCCTTGTCCTATCGTCTCCCCTTACACACACACACTACCACTCATGTCTACACACACACTACTCTCACAGTCGATACACTACCACTCATGTCGGAAAACTAGTCGGGAGCTTAGAGCTTGGCCCGGCGGAGGCAGTGCATTCAGCGAGAGAAGAGCACCGCCGCCTCACTTGATAATGCTTGCGCTACACTTATGGGGCTATTGATCATATCAGTTGAGGCACCCGGAAACACACAGTAATCAACCAACATTCAGTCGAGTAGGGAGGAGATGGGGAGTGGTTCATTCGGTTGCCGTTACGTGACATTAAGACAAACATAAATTTCGGCATGTTTAAATATGCATTCCGGCTTCTGCATTATTAAATACAATACGTCAAATGCGAAAACATAAATTTTCCAAAAGCGTTTTTCATGTGTACTTTATAAAAGAAGTAATTATATTATGCACAAAAATGAGGGGAAAAATGACACCTACAAAGAACCATCACAAATAAGTGAAAGTCTGTAGAACTGATGGCAAAATTTACCAATACATCGCGATATTTCGATACATTACCAAAAGGTTTCGATGCCGATGAAAACATCGACAAAAACATGGATGTTTAAAATATTGATGTTTTTCAAACAGTATTTTTCCATTCTGTTTCCAGTTTTAATTATAGTACTTAAATGAATTACATTTTATTATTTAGTCACGTTTTAGTAATATGCTAATAAAAATGTTTATCAAATGTAAACAAGGAGATAAAAACAAAGAACATCGAGTTTTGCTATTTTTTATATTTGCTCACATTTACTCGTAAATCACCTCAGTAAAAAGTTCTGGATCTAATGTAATACATAATACAGAAATATTATTTTATGAATATTATGACTTAAATTTCACTCTCATCTTAATTTTCTAATCAGTATTTGATATATACAAAATTCAAAATGCAGTTTAACGGTATTATCACGAAAAAACATTAACAAAGATAACATATATATAACTCTTAAAAAATGCGAAACACTTTTTATGTTTCTTAAATAATTCTTGAATTTATCTGTAATGAATATCAACGAAATGCACCACTCACTTCAAACTGATTCAACTTCCATTTAGTCAGTTCGTCAGTCTAAAGATTTTTCATAATATTACTGTAAATGTATAAAAAAACCGTGACTATTGTAAATATTTGAAATAATTTTACATTTCGAGCCGATCCCTAACTGCAAAAAGTTTGTTTTAATCGCAATTAAAAATGTTGCCGTAATAAATCAATGTTTCCCCTTATAAAATAATTATGTATTTAATTTTATGAAGACACTTTACCTGTTTTACCTAAGGTGGCTCATGGGTAGTGTACTAGCCTCTTGTGGTGTGACCCCGGGTTCGATTTCCGGACAGAGCAAAAATAGAGTTGCAGCTTTCCTTTTAAATCGTCTGACTTTCTGTGGCTGTGTGGCGAAGAAAGGCTCCGACAGGTGGAGTTCGCCTGTAACGGTGGAAGGAATACGTCATGTTCGCCTCGTGTCTCTTTTGCCCCCATGTGGGAACTTAGGCCCTGGCATGGAGGACGCGGTTAGCTAGCCGACAAAGTCGGTCATTCGACTCAAAATGCTAAATACATACATATCTATATGTTCTCTATTTTGATTTCCTTTGAACTTAGGACATTATTTTTAAAATGTTCCTCGTTTGGTCCAATGCGATTCGTAGGTAATGTCGCGTGGCCGCAGACAGCTGGCGCCCGCGTGAGCATATTGCGTAGCTCCGCCTCGGAAAGAGCGTCTCAGCAGTAAAGGCATATAAAACAGCTTGACCTCCGCTTAGCGGGCGGACGAAAGCTACTCGTGAACTCGTCCGTGTGGACGGACCTTCCACTCCTCCGTCGGTTTAGATCGGCCCAAACTGGCCCTGACGACCACTCTTCACTCCTAATCGATTCATATCGGTCCAACCTGACCTTGCCGGCATCCCTTCGCCCTTCCGTCGGTTCAGATCGACCTTAACTGGCCCTGCCGACACTCCTCCACCCCGCTTGTTCAGATCGACCTTCCGAGGTCCCGCTAGCAGCTTCCCTCTCCCCCTGACCGCTGCGCATTTCGAGTAACGCTAATCCGTCACTGCAAAGTGTCTCTTCCGGAGAACAGTCCTTGGTGAGGCTGGGCAACGCCAAGTGCCTATGTAAGTATACCAACCCAATAAACTGCGGTTTGCCATGACTGGGGTCATCCCTGTTCTTATTGTTCCCTCTCATCCGCCTTAGGCCATTAAGAGAATAGGGAACGGCCCAGAGAGCACCTTCTGCTCTTACCGTCCTTCCATTTCCCCGCACGTGTTGCCAGACCCATCCTCCCACGACACTAATAAAATTTTATTTCGAACAATTAGTTGAGTATTTGCAACTGCCCATCCTAAGGTATTGTGATGAACCCGTCCTGCCGCATACGGCAACCCACGCATGTGAGCAATGCGCGCTGCACGCGGGCCGGATACCTCACAAAAAGGGGGGAAAACACCGTCACACAGAAGTGTGTCGGTAATCAGCTGACAGGTGTGCGCGTTAAATTTATAAATGATGGGCGCCAAACGGGCACTTACCTGTCACCTGGCACCGGCATATGAGAACCTCAGGGATGAGCACTCTTGAATGAGGGCATGCACTGGGTTTGCTACAATTACAATAATTACAAATTTATGTTACAGCTTAAGTGTCAATCGCCTGAATGGCGAGAACACGTTTATTGCTTTTTTTTCTGATACACTTTGGTCGGAAAGTCTCTTAAATTAAACTCTGTTATTATTTTTTGTTACATTAGATGACTCTTTTTTGTAATGTCTTTATAATTAATACAAAATGATAGTCGTTGAGTCTACCTCTTTCGATGATTGCACATCTGAAGTCGTCCTCAAAATAAACGCTGCCGCGAACCGCGTCGTAGCAGGGCGCAGCCAGCCGGAGGCAGCAATCCTTCGCCGATCTGCCGCCCGAAGTCAGGAGGTGGATGAAAAGGCTCCGATCGGTGGGAATCGGGGGGGGGGTCGTCACACGCCGCCCCTACTCCGTACCGGTTCAGCCTTAATGACTCGGCTGCACAGTCGATCCTTAAGGATCGACGCCGGCTCGTTGAAATGGAATAAATTCCAGTTTTGTGCTTTCAAACGGGGCCGCCTGCACTCCGTTGGTCGACCAACTCTAACTGCTGGCTCCAACTACCTCTCCTCAACACAGCAGTCTCTTTCCTATGCCGTTCTCTCGCCTTCTATCTGTGTTCTGCCAAAAATCCTCCTCTCTCGAGCTTCCTTCGTCGCATCCCCACTCTCTTTTCTAATTTTGCACATCGCTCCTTCACGTGATCGGAATTTTGAATGTTATTGGTCGAAATCTCAGTTTCTCGAATATTCGACGCGAGTCGGAAGCCGATAGGGCATTTTCTAACAAACGTCATTTTCTGGGCGCCTGATTGGTGGTCTTTGTAGTGCGTGTACCATTACCAGTACACCAGAAATGAACAAAGCAGTCGTTTCTGCTGTCTCCGTGATGATTATATAAGTCCTATGGGATTGCTTAGACAGTATCCGGGATCTCTATAATTCGCTTGTTCCGGTACCTAGTGTAAACGTGGGCGGGCAGCCGCCCGCTCTTTGCCTGAAGGGCTGTCCCCGGGAGACAATCCCACCCAAGTCGTAAATCTTTGGTTAGAACGACAGGCACATGTTCGCGCGTCTTGCGCTGAGCCGTGTCAAATCAGGGACTGTCCTAATCGGCGTGACCGAGGGGTGAGTTTGGGTCCGGCCACCAGCAATGGCCTCATTGCACTATTCACTTGACAGTATACAGAAAATAGTTGCAAGTTAAGCATCATATTACAAGGAAGAATTGCAAGATCTAATTGCAAACAACTTGACTTCGTGATAGAACGTTAGGAATATTACTAAATAGTATCAAAATTCTTAGCAACTTATATACAATTTATGCTTTGAATAAATAATAAATATAATAAATGTAGGTTCTACATGTGCATGTGAACCACAGCCTTACCTTCGAGGATTTGGAAGGAACAAAATCTTCTCTGCGAATAGCGGCCGTCCATTTCTTCCGCAAAGCAGTATCTTTTGGAGAACTAAAAAAATGTACTTTCGAGGCTTCATCGCAGTTTCCTCGACACCTCGGAACTACACATCTAAACGGCATATAAAACCGGCAGTATAATACAAGTATGAACTGCACCGAACACACGGACAACACCAGACGAATTCAACTGAAAACAACATGCCTGCGTGACGTCACGTACTAGTGAGAAGGCTTTATAACTCTAGGAGGTGGTGCCTACTCCGTGTCAGATCAGTTTCCTGTCCCGTCAAACCCCTTTCCACTTCTTTCACTTCCCCTTACCTTCCACCGCCTCGCCGGGAGCGTGGGTTCAGTGCATCAACTGATGTCACTGCAGTGCCTTTGACCGGGAGATCTTAGGTTCGAGTCCCGACGGCGACAGGGTTTTCGACTCTAGCCTTTCAGCTAGGTCGAATTCAGTCACTCTCTGGAGGAGAATTGTAGCGGCCGGCTGCTCTGATCGGTAGTTTTTCGTGATTTCTCCGATCAACACCAGGCGAATGCCGGAGCAGTACCCTAACAAATGGGCCACGGAGCGCGCGCGATCTTTCCTTGCTTTTCCTTGTCCTATCCTCACCCCTTACACACACACTTACACTAACATGCACTACATTACCACAAATGCTCGGGAGACCGGTCGGAGAATTAGACCTTGTCCCGGTTGGGGTGGTGCCCCACTGTTGGCAGATACCTGGTTAGGAAAACCCCCGTTAGCCGACGGTAGGTCGGTGCCGGATCTGGCCATCCAGCTGGGGTATACTACCACCACCACCTCCCAAGCAAAAGCACGCACTACACTTACGGGACTAATGATCATAGTAGTTGACGCGCCCGGAATCACTTAATCAATCAATCAATGGACCTACCCCGTGTCAGATCAGTTTCCTGTCCCATCAAAACCCCTTTCCACTTCTTTCACTCCCCACACCTAATACCGCGTCCCGTCCTCGTGCCGGTCCCGCTCCCCCGCCTAGCGTGTCCCCGCCGCATCACCGGCCCGTCCCGTCCTCCTTCCCGTGACCTGCCTTCGCCTTCCGGCCGCCGCGCCTCACGTCCCACTGCTTTGCTCCGCCTTCCTCTGTCCCGCGCGGCCGCTTTGCCACCCGACGCCAAGCCCGCACCATTCGCCACGCCCGTCGGTGGCCACACACAGACGCTCCAGAGACCTCGCAATTAACCCTCGATACCAGACTCTTCCTCTGGCTTACGTGGCTCAGAGCATCAACCCATGCCACCGCAGTGCCTCTGACCGGGTGCTCAGCGGGGCAGCTAGATCCAATGTAACCGCTGTCTAGAGGAGAATTATAGCGGATGGCTGCTCTAATCAAGATTTCCGTGGTTTTTCCGATCAACACCAAGCGAATGGCCGAGCCGTACCCTAACAAAGGGGCCACGGACCGCGCGCGATCTTATCTTCGTCTTCCTTGTCTTCTTCTCATCTTTTAATTTCATACACTTACATCCACTAATCTACCACACTTATCGGATCATGCATGAAAGCCCGGTTGGTCTACAACACCACAACAAATTCTCTTCATCAGGGGGACAAGTCCCCGGGTTGGGCCCCTTGGCCTCTTTGGTCTCTAATCCGCAACCCCCGCCGACGCGTTAATGCCGGCTGATGTCCGGATCCAGTCGGAACCCAGTATACGGTCGCAGCAACCTCCCCATACAATGCCTGGGTAGGGGCCGCCCTGCTAGCTCAGAGCTCCTAGCTATCCTGGCTAGTACCGGAGTCTCAACAATGCGCCACTCACATGTCACAAGTTCCCCTTCCGTCTCCCCAATTCCGCCCCCAGTGGATTTGGCCGTACTAATCGCCTTGATAGGCGAAGCAGGAACAGCCGACTCGGTTGAGTTTTGTTCGTCAGTCTATTTGAGAAGTTCTGGGCAGTGTAGTTTGAGAAGTTCTGTTGATTCTCTCTGTCGGTTCTCTGTCGGTTTTCTCTGTCGGTTCTCTGTCGATTCTGTGTATTGTCTGTCTGTTCTGTCATTCTGTCGATTCTGTCTGTTCTGTCGATTGTTCTCCGTCTATTCTCTCAATTCTGTCATGACGGAGCGAAGTCGCAGTATTTATTTAATTTGAGAGTGTGATTGAGGCCGTGGAGGGGAGAGTCACGTGGCTATGACTTGGGCCTATGGTAAGGCGGGAAAGTTTGACGTGCCCGCGATTGGCTCCCTATTCGTGATGCGCCTTCGGGCCCGGGGAGAGAAGTGTCACGTGACATTGGAGGCGATCGGTAGCAAAGGCGGTGTCACGTGAGGTTCCCGCGATGGCGGCCCGTTTGTATTTGAGATTTCCTTCCCACGGGAATTGAGGCATCTGGCTTGCAGGTGGCCAAGGAGCGGGGCGGCGCGCCGGCAGTGCACTTGAAAATCTCTTTGTCGGTGAGATGTATTAACGGGGTTGTATTTGCGAGGGTGGCCCGAAGCGATTCCCAGAAATATTTGTATACATTTCTGGGTGGCTTGTCATGTAGCGAGCGATGGAGGTGTGAAGGGCGCCGCGCGCCGGGGTGGCCCAGCCCTGGGCTAATGAGGGCTTAATCCCCTGCTGTGGCGGCGCCGAGAAGCGGCGGTCAATGTTCTCGGCGGGCGTGGGCCCTTGGGAACGGCGGTTTACGCGGAAGACACTGGGCAAATGCTTTTATTGCCCTTTTGTTCTGAGAAGGTTGGCGAAAGTATGTTCTTAATGGTGGGTGGCCGCGCGGGAAGAAAGCTTTTAGGGGCAGAGCTTTGGTGGCAAATTTGATCGCGAGATTGAAAAATTTTATATTCTACTCCAAAACCTACATACATATCTTCTTTTAGGTTTTTGTTTTGCAAAAGCGTTTATTTCATTAGGACATCAATTTATATTTTTACTTTCTTGTCTTCATTTTGTAAGAAGAGAAAGAATTGTTGTCGTGCGCCGAAAATTTTGAACAGCAAATCATGAGTAGTTTTAGCAAGAACCAGTAGAAATAGAATACATTATGCATTCTTTTATTTTTCCTTTTAAATAACATTTTCATTCACAAAAAAGTTTCACATCCCTCTGCAACATATTAATATTCAGAAATGAATTTAACACTTAAACCGCCGATGTGCCATTTGTGACCCATTCCATTTTTCATTTGCTCATTCTATTAGACATTTTATTTGAGAACACTATGCGTCGGTGACTTTTCCTCATTTTAGAGATGTAATGTCTAGAAAAAGTTTCAACAGAGGGGTTTTTAGTTTTGTAGATAAACCGTGTTCTACCTAGAACCACTAATGTGCCATTTTTGTTCCATTGTGAATATGCCGCTTCTTTCACCCATCTAGATAATCAGTGTGGAAATTCACACCTCTATCGGTTCTGCTTGCTTCCTTGACTCCATTTTTTTATAACGCAGCGTAGATAATTGCATCTCTGGTGTGAATAATAAATGATTTTCGTTTCTTGTATGTGGTAATTCTTTCCGGCAACCACCAACTTTCTTGACACTGGCATGTTACAAAACCGTCCGATCGAACCACGCTGTCATTCGTTTTAGCGAATCGCTGTAACTATATTGTTGTAATAAGAAGACATGGTGTCTGTTACGAGAGATAAGTGAAAATTCGGAAGGGTCAGTAGAAAGCGGATCTGTCGAAGAGTCTTCTAGTGGTGAGCCTTATCTTAGTGAAGAAAGAATAGGAATCAAATATGAGACCGAATCTGCTTGTAAATACAAGGATAATAGAAGCAACTATGGGTGTCTTCAACCTAGAGAGTATACTTTTTTTTCCTAGGGCTTTTATCCAGCCGACAGCCGGTTGCCCTTTACGTCCCGAAGGGACGCATATTCGACCATGCACTAGACAAACACTTGCGGGCTCCTCTGATCTGGTGTCAGCAGAACGCGAGGCCATCCGCGACAACACGCACACAAAGTCAAGGGACAAACAGCCATGCCCAAGGCGGGACTCGAACCCGCGACCCTTTGGACCGAAGCGCTGAGTCGGTACTCGCTCTTAGCCACCTCGGCCATCCAGGTCGGCTAGAAATCATACTTACATTATGAAAATTCTCACGAAATTTGAAAATAATGTAGGGGTTTACAGTTGTCATTTTTCGTCTTTCTTTTTCCATTCTGGAGTTCACTCTGCGGCTTACCGAAAGCAAGTGCGGTTACAGTAGGTGCCAGAGATGGTCAGAGACAAGGGAAACACAGCAAGAACAGACCTTTGCAGCATCACACTGGAAACATCACGATGTCACAAAGATTCCAGTTTTGGTTGCGGAAACTGATATGGAAGCACCTCACGAAACAAAGTGGAGTGTCGTTGATACATGTGGAATCTCAGCAGGTAGGCAGGCTCTGCAAAATTGTTTCTGAGAGAATATGGGGCCATCTCCTTATGCCAAACGTACAATTTTTGCTGAACATATTTCGAGTGCGTGAAAACTGATAACACTGTGTTACAAAAACATATTTTTTTCCTTTTTTCTGGATAAAAAGAATGTGATTCTTATAGACATTTTTAAGCTGAATTCAGATCTGTGTTTATATTTTTTTCTATCGAGGATAGTTTATGAGTTATTTTGTTTT
>BLKR01013046.1:0-14069 GCA_011170035.1 Teleogryllus occipitalis | reverse complement strand
CCTTCTAATTATAGACCTCTCTTATTACATAGACCCTCTGTCACGTGGACCTTATGTAGCATTAGACCTGGTTCGCAATAGACGTCCGGTTCATTAGACCCAACGAACGAAACTGACCTTTTGTTCGTGGACCTAAAGACTTGAAACCAAATAAACACACAAATAAATAAACAAACAAGTAAATAAGCAAACAAACAAAACAAATAAAAGGTAATAAAGTCTACACTATGATTCTTTTAATGATATTAGCCTCTCCCGAAAATAATTGAGGTCTTCTTTAGTGTCAAAATTGAATTTTGTATTTTTTTTTAAACGGCTACAAATTTTTCAATAAAAATTTGTAATTAAGACGAGGTTTTACTTTTCTTTAATTTTCTTGAAGTACTTTGTGGTTCTACTATTAGGAAACAGAAAATTTGAGAAAATTTTCACAAAAATCTTCTTCGGGCAACGATAGATGGCAGCTAGCAAAAGGACGGCGCAAGTCCGTAAATCCAGTCTACACCAAGGAAACTAGAAAACTTACTGTAAGAAGTCTGCCATTCTGTAGCATCACTAGTTTGTTTTCGAGGGCTGTTGACAGAACTAGAAACTTTTTTTCTCAATGTATGTTGTTGATGATCTGAATCCAAAGCAAAAATTGCTTCACGACCCTCCATTTTTTTAAATCGCAAAAACACATGCGAACGGGTTTCTCTACGTATATCGACGCGCTAAACCTGAATCCGAAGCCAGAAGTGCTCCACCACCCTCCATTTTTTAAATCGTCAAAAAGAACGTGTAATTTATAATTTACAATTTAACGGTGTTTTATTGGCTTACAAAATTCTGGAGGGTGATGGCGTAATGGTAGCTTCACATTCGAACACAGCATCGATACACATAGAAAAACCTGTGTCATGTTCTTTCGTTATGACAGCCCCTCCCCCAAAAAATACAATAACACGATGTTTTTCGTGATTTAAAACAATCTGGATCGTGGTTGCAAAATTCTGGCTTCAGATGCGGATTTAGCGAGTTGAAATACAAGGAGAAACGTGTGTCAAGTCTTTGGGTCTGAAAGTTTCCTTTTATTTTGTGTGCATGTTAAATTATGAGAACAGGGCACGTAATTAACTGATTAAGAATTGTTAATGTTTTATTTATGAATAAATATTTTGTTTGTTATGTGAAAACAAGACTTATACTTTGTAGTTAATTGCCATGAACCAAAGAAATATTCTAACAATCCGAACTTCCAGAAATCGCTGATTTGTACTGACAGCCTGTCTGCATGAGACGAAGTGAGATATAGCACGTCGTATGCCGATACCCACTAGTTAGAAAATATTAAATGTAATGTAAATATTTGATTATAAACATGTTGACGGAATTGTGGATTCATTGAAAATGCTGTTCAATGTGAGCAGATCGTATTGTGAATAATTATAGAAGTTATCAGGGTCAAGTTATAAGATTTATTTCAAATGCCTTGTTAATTTCTATTATATGACGCTAATAAAGAAATAATGCTGAAATATCTTCTCAAAGTACGGAGAAAATAGTAATATTAATAATAATAATTAATAATAATTAATAATAATTAATAATAAATAATAATACTGTAATCAATCTTTGGAATTAGAATATAACAATTCCATTTTATGCAGGTCAAAGAGCAGTTATTACGTCACAAAAAATTATTTCTCCAAAATGGTTGATTCAGAACGAACAGGTAATTTGAGGCGGTACTACAAAATCTAATTTTCAAAAACTAGATGTTAGACCAAATAGGTACTTGAGAAATATTCTAAAAGTCCATTGGTTTATTTGAAACAATCGAATTTTACAAGAACTAAGCATTGTTCCTTTAAAAACCGGGATTAAACTTCTCTACACTATATTCTTCTCTAGTCTCTATGCTTCTCCTGCTCACAATACTTTTAATCTTGGCAAATCAGCTAAGCCTTATTCACGCTTTCTTTCATGGTTTCCTAAAGACCTACTACAACCTTCATAATTAACTCATCTTTTCTTCTTAATAACGAACTAGAGTATTTACAAATTATAAAATATATTATTACTTTGTAATGTACTGAACATACTTACTGACTCAACTTATAATTATGCAAACTTATAAGGTGTTATATAAGAATGTTCTGAGGTTACGTCTGTACGTTTTCCCTGGTAAGCTCTCATTGTTATGGTAGTTACTTCAACCCCTCGAAAGATATTATAGAATCGAACAAGTATAAATAAATGATTAAAAATAACGAACACCTGATAATAACTGTGAATAGATCTGTGCATTACCACAATCTGACGTTAAACCGTTTAGGCTGAATGTTGTCAAAGAGAACTCAAAATCCTGTAATCTCATCTCAATTACACTTCTGCATTAATATTTAACTGATATACAGTCCACATTGTGCAGGGATTTGCGTTCACATTTTCTATTGGCCAAATTTCAATATCGGTTGCAGGATTTTCGCCCAGCCGCCTCACGCACTTCTCAATATGCGCAGTAGAAACGCAAATTCGTGATAGTTTGGAGATGGCAATTTCTCCTAACACGAACCAGACCTCTGTATTCTAACTGAAATTCATACGTTTATCCAAAATAATAGGAAAATACTTGACCAAAATAATGAATGAAGGTAAACAAAATGGTGAAGTTTAAATTAAAAAATTGCAAAGTAAATTATTAATGAGTTTTAACTAAAAATATGAGCGCTTCAAGAAAATTCAATTATCATATTTATTTCTTCCTAAAAAAATAAACCTATTTTTGGATTCGAATCTCCGATACGATCCACATGCAGTTACAATTATAAGAAATTATACATTGGTATTTATCTCAAAAACAAATATATTTGATATTTTTAATAGTTTTGCATTTAGTACGCAATATTAAAAGGAAATCTATCATTTTTAACTTATTCCAATGCATATGAAACTATGATATGTATGACAATATAAATGTCCATTCTGCCACCTCTGTTTTGTGCTTCTGTCATTCTGCCACTTCACGAAACATTTTGTTTCAAGGCACACTGCGGGTATTACAACTAATTGCGCCATCAAAATACGAAGGGTTAATTTCGCTTCAAAGTATCAAACGCATCTACCAGACGACTTTACCCGCTCAAGTGGGGAAGAAAAACGACGCAGATCGAACGATACGCGTAATTGTATAATTCAGGCTAAAGTGAATTTCACGTGCCACGACGCTATCGTTGGCGCCAGAGTTAGGCTTCCAATTCCCTCCCGTCGAGGCGACCGCAGGAGAACGTTTCTCTCGGGGAAAAATAGCGACCCCGGCCTCGACGGGATCGCGTCAATCGCCGCGTAACCAATTCAGCCGTCTTGACGACGCATTCGCTCTCCGCGAAGGCCCACTCGGCGAGGCCGCACCTGACTCGCCTCCCCCCTTCACCACCCCCGCCACCTCCTCCCGTGGCACACCCGCTGCCCTAGCGACCACTCTCACCTCCGCCTATCGACTCTGTCGTCGCTCCCTCTCTCGTTATAGCCTCCTCGACCCCCTCGCTACTGCCATCACCACTCACCCGTCATTCGCGCTCAGACTTTGTCCTTTTTCGTCTCAATCACTGCTCTCTCTCTCTCTCTCTCTCTCGTCCCCCTCTCTCGTCCACCCTACCTCTCAATCACCCTTCTGTCCTCTCAATCCCCCTTCTGTCTCTCGTCCCCCTTCTGTCTCTCGTCCCCCTTCTGTCTCTCGTCCCCCTTCTGTCTCCTCATTGACCTTCTGTCTCTCAGTGAGCTTACTTCTGTCTCTCGTCCCCCCTTCTGTCTCTCGTCAACCCCTTCTGTCTCTCGTCAACCCCTTCTGTCTCTCGTCAACCCCTTCTGTCTCTCGTCAACCCCTTCTGTCTCTCGTCGTCCCTTCTCTCGTCGTCTCTTCTCTCGTCGTCCCTTCTCTCGTCGTCTCTTCTCTCGTCGTCCCTTCTCTCGTCGTCCCTTATCTCGTCGTCCCTTATCTCGTCGTCCCTTATCTCGTCGTCCCTTATCTCGTCGTCCCTTATCTCGTCGTCCCTTCTCTGGTCACCTGCCTCTCTCTTTCTCTCTCTCTCTCTTCGTCCTCTCTTGTTACCCCCTCTCGCCATCGCCTCCACCTACTCACTGCCCCCACATTCCTTCTATCTCTTTTCACCCCGATTTCTCCACCGCCTGATTCCTGGTGCCATCCCCACGCCACTTCACGCATCTCTCGTTGCCCATTCCTGCTGACGCCTCCTCCCCCAACCCCATTGTTGCTTCCCTCGATCTTCCTCAGTATTCGCCGATCTCGCTTCCCCCTTTCCCTCGCCTCCTCTTCTGCCTCGCCCCCTCCTTTCCCTCGCCTCAATCTTTGTTTCCCCCTTTCCCTCCCTCCTCCTCTGCCTCGCCTCATCTTTGCCTCGCCCCCCCTTTTCCCTCACCTCCTCCTTTGCCTCGCCCCCCCTTTTCCCTCACCTCCTCCTTTGTTTCCCCCCTTTACCTCACCTCCTCCTCTGCTCACCACCTTTCCCTCGCCCCCCTTTCCCTCGCCTTCTCCTCTGCCATGCCTTCTTTGCCTCGCCCCCTTTTTCCCTCACCTCCTCCTTTGCCTCGCCTCCTTTCTCTCGCCCCGGCCTTCGATCTCTCTCCCCTCCTCAATGTCACCGCTCCTGCCACTTCTGCTGCCTCCGCTGTGCCCAACGCCCACTCCGCCACTCCTGCTCCACTCGCCGTCGTATCTCCTTCCATTCCCATCGTCCCCGCCCTCACCTACCTTCCCGCCCTCAGCGCCTGTCACGGCGCCGATTCGCCTCGGCTCCCCGACTCCCCGCCCTCCCCGCTTCCCCGTCGGAAACAAATGACCGTCATTTGCCTGCGCCCCTCCTCCACCTCTTCCCCCCGCTCCCCCCCCCCCGCCTTGGCGTGGCCGCGCACCCGACAAGAGGCGGGGAATTATTTCGCGCTAATGGCCCAATCCGCCCTTATCGCGTCGATAAGCGGGCCGACGCCGCCCCGCCACGTCTTATCCGCCCATCGAATCTCCACGCCCCGCCCCCTCCACCCGCCGACGGGACCGCACGCATTGGGCTCATCCGAACCGCGCTTCTTCTGCCCCGTCGTGCCCATTCTTTGCTGACATTCGGAGGGCCTTTCTTGCCACCGCGCTTCGTGATTTGTCCACGCTCTCCCGATTGTGTGGCTCCGGAATTTCGCTTCCCAGTCAGTTTTAACTTTGATCGATGTATTTAATTTTGATCAATGCATTTTCGATTTCATGTTTTGGTTGTTGCTTTTTCTCCTAATACGGATCTCTTTTAAGCAGAATATATTGTTTCACTTTTTATTTTCTCGTATGCGTACGTATGTACGGAGAAATATACGTAGTATATATAAAGTCATGAAACTGGAATTTCAAAAACTGAAAACGTTTGAATTATTTCCGGCGTCTTCCTACAACTACAAAATTAAATATAGATATGTTTCCTTCAAACGAAATTTGTTGTCCATAGTTCTTTCATTAAGGTCATATAGATTTTTTTGAAACTTTTAGTAGTTTTCATAAAATAGTGCCTACAATATTTGCAATTTAAAAAAATACAAAACGCGATATTCTCAGAAACTGTACCATTTGTTTTCTTTAAATTTGTGGTAGGGGTAGTGGCAAATGCACCCTAATCCATGACATAAACCACATATTGGTGTATTGTTTTGTTTTTTCAAACACGACAAAAATGTTAATATCTTGACTTGTGTGTTACGTCGGTAATATTTACATTAGAGGCAATTTCTGCACATTCTTATATTTATGAGTACATGAGCTTTAAATAATGTCAGAAAGTTTCTTCGAAAATTCAACAGTATTCAATGCAAATGTGCTCAAATTTCCGCATTTTCAGAAACGATCAAACGGTATTTTCCCAAAAATAGCTTTAAATTTTTTCTTCAAATTTTTCAAATGGATAGTGCTGAATGCACTGTTTAATATGTCGTAAAGTTAATTTTGTTGTATTCTTTTATTTTTTCAAAAATTACACCAATGTAACTTTTTTTAAAAATATGTCTCACGCCGAGAATACGCACATTTCTATCGAATTGTATACATTATTGAATTTGTGAGTAGAAGTTATTCAAATGACATTCAATGGAGTTTTTATAAATTTCAATAGATTCCTGTGTAAAAGAGTTTCAAATTTCGCATTTACAGTAATGATTAATCTTCATCTTCTAAAAAATGGCTTCAAATTTTTCAATAAAAATTTCTATTTAGATCGAGGTTTTATCCTTTAATATCTTGAAGTAATATTTCGGTTTTACAATTAGAAAACCGAAAAGTTGTAAAAATATTTTTAAAAAATGTACTTTGGGCAACGATAGATGCTAACTGGCAAGTGGATGTAGTGTAGTAAAGCCAATTCACGCCAGGGAAATTAGAAAACTTTACTACGAGAAAGTCTGTGTCATTCGGTAGCATCACTAGTTCACTTTGCAAATTATAAATTGTTATTATATTACGAATTAGGAGTTGTGGAATAGTTGTACGAAGCACAGTATTTTTATTTTCAGTGTGATAAACTACGATCCATCATCCATTTTCTGCAATGAATTTGGAGTAAATTTTACCAAATCATCTTAAGAAATATCTGATAATACAAAAAAAGGCTCATAGATTTATTTTATGAGTGTGTTTTAAGATATGACGTATAAGCCAATACGGCTAATCGTGTATAAGAATGTACACCATTAAAACAAGCACAAAATACTAAAACACTTATTTCTGCTACTGAACATTGTCATTAATCACCGTGATTATTGAGTGTTGTTGCGGTGACCGCCTTCCCACAATGAGAAATGCAGAGATCAAGAAGAGAGAAATGAGCTGGAAGCTAACGTGTCTATTTCTCTTCATTACAGTAGGAGTGGCTACCGGTGAAATCGAAGATTTCTTAATATCTAAATATATCCCAGTTGCATCTCGTTCTTCCCTTAGATACAATCAACGCTCGGAGATCAATCGACGATCAGCTATTCTTCAAGAGGTCTCGAATGAAGCCGGTAACGCCACGGTTACAACAGAATCAACAAATGACACCACGCAACCTGGTAACGTTTCAATCCAGAAGCATTGATTAATCGGTAATTAGAGATAAGAGAAAATACTGACATGAACACAATTAAAACTTTGGTTGAGAGATTTCGATGCTATGAAGAACATATTTGTATTCTTATCATGATAAATATTGCACATATTTTAACGAGGTATTCTATAATTTCGATACGTGAAAACTCAAAAGATTTTTTTAAAGAGAAGTTAATTGAAGAAACTATTTTTTTAGCTAAGTATTATTTTCATACTTTTATAACAGAGAAATTAGCAGGCATAAGTCTTTGGAATTCGACCAACAAATCGGGATCGGTTGCTCAGTGCATCAACTGATGTCACTGCAATGCGTCTGACCGGGAGGTCCTAGGATCGAGTTCCGACGGCGGCAGGATTTTCGACACAAGCTTTTCAGCTAGGCCGAATTCAGTCACTGTCTGGACAATTCTAGAGGCCGGCTGCTCTGATCGGTAGTTCTCCATGGTTTCTCCGATCAACACAAGGCGAATGCAGAAGCAGTTCCCTAACAAACGGGCCATGAACCGCGCGCGAACTTTCCCTCCTCTTGTCGTATCCTCACCCCTTACATACACACACTAACATGCACTACACTACCACTTATTCCGGGAGACCGGTAGGAGACTTAGAACTTCTCCCGGCTGGAGCGATGCTCCAGGTGGGAGATACCTCTTTAGGGAAAACCCCGCTAGTCGACGGTAGATCGGTGCTAGGGGAATATCACCGCCGCTCCTGATGAAAAACACGCATTACACGTACAGGACTATTAACCTCAGTAGATGACGCACCCGGAATCACAATCAATCAATCGATTGCCCAGCAATTGTTCTGTTTTCCAAGTCGAAAGCACGGATTCCAGTGAGCCTAGTTGCAATTGCGCGTGCTTGGGGCCAAGAAAAAAGAGCCGCGTTGCAGGTGACGTGTGCTACGACGGCGTGGGCTGCTTCTCCATGCAGCCGCCGTGGCGCTCTGAGGCTCGCCCGCTGCCGCCCCCGCAACCCCCAGCCGCCATCCAAACGCACTTCTTCCTCACCTCCAGGTCGGCCACCACGCATTCCCAGACCCATTAATCTTAAGGCGCTCGCGCGAATTCGTATCACATGCGCGATCGCGAGGAGTCATTTTGGCCGCCGACGAACATTCTTCCCTTTTATCAATATCACAGCTTCTCTTGATCGACAATCAAGGGGAATTTATTAAACAATATCAACTGGACATCGTAGAAGATTAAAAATGTATTGAAACCATTTTAATTATTCTCCAGAAATGAAATTTCTTTGGTTTCAAAAAACCCTGCTGACCAATACATACAATATAATAATCGCATAAAAAATATAAATTACTGTCTAATGACCTAGGAAGGCAAAAATCTAATAATTAAAGTAAATGGTAAAGAGGGGGGAAAAGTGTAGGTATCTAAATATATTATGATAAAAAGAATAGTAAGTATTAGGAATCTACATTACTTAAATCCATGAAAATCACTTACAAATCACATTAATGAATAACGAATTCATTTCATTTACACAATAATTAGCATAAGAGTATTTTTACGACATTTTTGTACAAAAATATATAAAAATTATTTATCACACTCGTGAACAAAAAATTGGAACAGGCAAGATCGCGTGGTGGTGTTTATGCCGTGTAGAGCAAAGACTGATGACATTGGTAATTTTTGCGCGAATTTGGAGCAAACATGAGTGGGTCTTGAAGAAGAATTTACCACTACTTTCTGCCTCAATAGATAATTAGACAATACCTGGCTTCCCGCCATGCGGAGTTCAAATATCAACGCGCTGCGCCGTTTTATTTTCAAAAGTGGCATTTATACTGCCCACGCGATCGTTTGAAGATTAAACAAGTCAAGGGCTTGGGACAGCAACCATTCAGCTATATTAAGTGTTTTTTTTTTAGCAACTACTTTGGTGTTAACGGTATGGTAACTATGAAGATTAAACGCTATGGTGGAAGGGCGAACACAAATACAACCGTGCCCGTGGAGGGACTCGAACGCACGATTCTTCGGTCCGAGATCGCTACGGCACTACTGCCTTAGCGATCTCGGCCACCAGATCGACTTATATTAATTGTGAACGGCTCGAATTTGGGAAAAGAGTGGCTTCCTTTTTTTCTAAATATCTCTTGTTCATGATTATGAAGGGTTTGGTACTGTAACTAGATGAGTCACACATCGTCGACAATCTAGTTCATGACATTAACGTGTAGCGGGAGACTCTATAACTGGTGTGACCTATATTCTAATTAATACAGACCTTAAATTCTCAAAATAGAAGAAAGTTTTAGGACAGAGTGATACGATACACAACTGTTTCAATTAAAGTTAAATAGTAATAAGCATATCATTGCTAAACACTTATTAATAAAGTATATAAATTATAAAGTGTTAAAATGCTTGGATCAACGGTGGCATAGGATATTGCGTTGTAAGTAACAAACGAGTACAAACTGTTTCAACTATTTTAAATTTTTAGATTTGGATCGTATGTATTGCATAATTAATAACGCAACCTTTCCATATATGATATTGAATTTTGTATTAATTTTTCAATATGGAAACTATATTAGTTGTAAGTAAATCAGTATGTTTCCGGCAAGTATGCAAGTAAATTTTTTTGGCTGCATGTGACACTTGGCTAATTATTTGTTTGTAAATTCATCGGGCAAAATTTCGAGCCAATTTGTTCTTTCTTTTGAGACTAATATTTGCCCATTTACTACATATCAGCTGAATAACTTTTTTATAATGTTATCGCGCGACTTTCAGGGGTTTACTTGTAATGTTTGTATCATGTGCGAATTTAATTATCTCATTTTGCTTAATGTCGCATAGTTTCTACTAATGTGCTAAAAATACTGCGTGTATTGACAGTTCATACACAAACAATACATTTATTGGAAGATAATACGAAGAATAATTTTCAATGAAAATATTTGCATCATTCTCAATACGAATGTCATTGTAGGTCTAGCGTATTTAAAGAATTTTGTAAAAAATAAAATTAAATAAAGATATATCTCACTTCCAGGGGAAATCCGAGCGGCTTTCTTGTTTATCCCGGTCAGAACTTCTCTCTAAATGGTACTGACTTTGTACCTGGAAGATTCTCTTTCTTCATCATCCACGACCTTGCTTCCAATCGCTACACTCCGTGGGTGATCGAGCTCAAGGACGCACTGCTAGAGCAGGTAAAGGAATAAACACAAATCTGTTAGCACATCCGTATTTTTGCGATTTTTTAAAAATGATTCAACATTATTTTGAAAATATCTGAAACTGCTTAAGACATTTATACAAACTGCTTAAGAAGCCACAGACACGATAGTGTGTTACAAGACATTGTAGTGATAGTGTGTAAGAACATTGTTGTTAATATTGTGCTCTGAATAACTGAAATATTCATACACAATCACATTAAGCTGAAAGGCATCCATATACATTTTCATGAATATTGTACCAAATGTAATACGAAGAAGAAATCATGCCAGCTATAAAGAAAAATACGTATATATAAACAGAAACGCATTACCTGCGTAAATATATTATTAATAATTATTATTACTATTGTTATTATTATTGTTGTTGTTATTATTATTATTATTATTATTATTATTATTATTATTATTATTATTATTAATGTATTCCTGACGTTTGCATTTTATCGTTATAATATGCATATATCTTTTGATATATTACAAACACAATTATTTATACAACACATTAATGAATTTGAAAGTTGGTAATTTGTTTTATCGTTAGTAATGTAACACTTGTGCAACTTATTTCAGCAAAAGCAAGACGTAAATGTACAACCAAAAGATAATTCTCGTGAACGACAAAACGGTGGAAAGAGTGTAGGGCAGTGGTTTTCAAACATTTTGGTTCCACGACTCCTTTGCACATTTCCAATACGCCGGCGGCACCCTCCATACATTACGTCCGACTCAAAGTAGAGGTATAAAAATCTGGTTTCAAAACAAATGACAATTTCTTTATTATATCATATATAACACATTTTAATCGTTTTCTAATTTTGTAACAGCTTATTCTTGCAACAAAATCAAATTAATGGGAAGGATGAGATTCCTTCTTCATGAACAATTCTTTGAATCCCGACAGAAGATTGGAAACAGATTCGTATCTTTCTCGGCGTTCAATTGGTATCCAATTGACTTGAAATACAGTTTCATTTTATTAGGAAGCATGCTTTCAGTTGCTAGAACTTTCAAACAAATAACACGCTGTAGTCGTTTATTATTTCCAATAATTGAGCATGTCAAACCGAAATTCAAGTTACTATCGTCATACTTTCTACATTTTTGTCTACTTGAGTCTTTAAGAACAGCACGGTATAATTGAAACGTATCGTTCTGTTCTTACATTTAAACGTTTGTCCATAGATACACAGAAACTGAATTGTTATAGAAAACAACGTTTGAAACTATATAAATTTAACAAAACTAACCAACAAAAAAACTGAATTAAAACAATACGTCACATAGTACAATTCGACTGTCATCTAGCTGCTAGCACAAGTAAGAGTAACAACTCTTACATTGTGCTGCACTGGTTTTAACTGCCGCACAGCTCCTCACGGAGAGACTTCTTCCGATACTCAGCTGCATTGTGAAACCACGGTCAAGTCTACGTGAATAATTTTGTTTTATATTGGAGCAAACCGTTGGAGCAAACCGTTGGAGCAAACCGTTGGAGCAAACCGTTGGAGCAAACCGTTGGAGCAAACCGTTGGAGCAAACCGTTGGAGCAAACCGTTGGAACAAACCGTTGGAGCAAACCGTTGGAACAAACCGCTGGAGCAAACCGTTGGAGCAAACCGTTGGAGCAAACCGTTGGAGCAAACCGTTGGAGCAAACCGTTGGAGCAAACCGTTAGAAGAAATAAACTCAATATAGTGTTTTACGAAACCACTGCGGCACGCCTACCGTAATTTCACGATCCCCATGGGATCCGCGACACTTTCAAAACTACTGATGTAGCGAATGCTAAAGGAGTGACTGCACTGCAGGTAGACGGCAACGTGTTCCTGACGGACTGGGGCGGCGGAGCAGACGGCGCCCTGGGCTACCTGCAGGTGGCATCCAATGCTCGCGTAGTGGGGGCGCAGCTAGCCAGGTGTTCACCCACTTCCATAGCTATTGCGAAGGTGGCCATACACGAGCAAACCTAGATCGCGATCCAGGCTTGCGGCGGTTGCAGATATGTAACTGCAGAATGAGGCGAGTAGATGTGGAGATCAGCGACTACCTGTTCAAGCCAGATTTGAATTGAATTGGCCTTATTTTACGTGGGGAGACTCAGGCCATGAGGCCTGCTCTTCCGTCTGACCACGCAAATTTCGTTACACTCCTTTCACCAACCATGGGAGAAAGAAGGTATAACTTGGGCGACGAAACAGGCGATTTGAATTTGGCTCAGAGGCATCATTTAGGCTTGAGGATCTTTTACATGCAGTAAATCTACTAACATGGGACAGCCGGCTTTACTTCCCCTCCGAAGGAAGGCGAACGAAGAATTTTTTCACCCTTAAAAATCCACGGCTTCGATCGGGTTTGAACCCGCAAACTTGGGTATAGCAGTCCAATACGCTAACCGCTACATCGCCATCGCCGCCGCATTTGCTAACCGGGGTTGTTCGTGCATGGCCATTTCAATACCATACTGGATTTTTATTTCCATCGCGAGATTCAGGCTTCACAGTCAGATATTTCGTCTGATTTATATAAATCTTCAGAAAATTTAGCCGGCTACTTCCAGGTGGTATCCAATTCTTAATTGCACTGAGAAGGCGCAGCTAGTCAGGTGCTCACCCAGTTCCTTAGCTATGGCGAAGGTGACCATACATGAGCCAACTAAACTCGCGAACTTGGCTTGCGCCAGTTGTAAATCTGTGGCCGCAGAATTGTTTCCACAATAAACCGCGTGGAAGTGGAGATCGGTGATATTCGGTGCAAGCTAGACTAACGATTAGGTGTTTCCCGTGTATGGCCACCTTAACACCTTACTTTATGCATTTTTATTCTCATTGCGAGATTCAGGTTTTATGGTGTGCTCTTCCGGATAATTTAAGTTCATTATGTAGGAGATTATATTGAGAAATTAAAATAAACTTATAAGACTTTTTTATATTGGAAACAGACATAAGGACATAATTTACAGATACTAAACGACAATGTAAATTAATTTTAAAAGAATATCGTTTTACCTCTTGACATGAGAATACAAACAATTAAGGTTAGAAAATAACAAAATTATTAATAGTCTACAAATTATACAATTAGAATTATGCATGTTCAAAAATATTAAAACAAATCGTACTTACAAAGGAAACAATAAACAACTACTCAAACGAATCGAAACGAAACTGGCCGTAATATGTAAATTTAATACTTTGTTGCAGTGACGCTGATGTATTCTACATTAAACATTTTGTGAAAGAATTCCACGCTCTAGCGTATTCATCTCTACCTAATATTTGTAGAGGAGACGGAACCAGTAGACAGAGCTTTTAATTTTTGATTTTTCAATTTCCTCTATAGCATTTACAGAAAATGTTATCTATGTTGTGGAAAGCGGAACTTGCACAGAATGTTTTGCACTAAGCCAACTCACTCCTGGATCATGCTGTCATACTGTCTGGGAAACATTAGCGTAGCATTTGAGTTAATAGAATTTCAAGTAGAAATGCAAGTTAGTAAATTGAAAACACTCATTTAATACAAATTTTTAGAAATAATACATTATATCTACTATATTTTGCAATACATTGAAAGAAATAATTTTCAAAAACAATAAAAGCAAGAAATTATCATAAGTGCTTTATGACTACCAAGGAAGCAGAACAATCGCCCCTGTGAACTGATGGTGTCTTTTACATAAGTTTTGATACGAGAACTTGACCTAAGGCACATGGCGAATTGCCTTCACAATTGA
>BLKR01013045.1:0-14070 GCA_011170035.1 Teleogryllus occipitalis | reverse complement strand
AGAGAGCAAACGTGTGTGTGTGTGAGAGAGAGAGAGAGCAAACGTGTGTGTGTGTGAGAGAGAGAGAGAGCAAACGTGTGTGTGTGTGAGAGAGAGAGAGAGAGAGAGAGCAAACGTGTGTGTGTGTGAGAGAGAGAGAGAGAGAGCAAACGTGTGAACGATGGAACGTGTAAGCGACAGAAATGAAGAGCGATTAAACGTGTGAGCGAGGGATCTTGTGAGCGTGGAACGTATGAGAAATGAGAGCGTGTGAACCGAGGAGTCTGTGAAACCATATGGGATCAGAGAGCGATTGTGTTAGGAAGCGTGTCTGTGAATGAGCAAATGAAGGAGTAAGAGAGGATTGGGTAACTCAACCGAGCGAGTTAATGATGAATGGATGAATTTTACTGGCTTTACACATGAGCATTGTCTCAGAGGGAGAACATGCTTAAATGAAACAAATAAAACACAAATGCTCACTCACCCCTGACCTCTAAGAGGAAAGTGGTATTGGCCGCCTTCTTGGAGTGGTCGTTGACGAGGCAGGTGTAGGCGCCGGCGTCGTTCTCGGTGACGTTGACGATGGTGAGGTTGGTGGAGCCGATGCGCGAGCCCTCAACGTCGAAGTGCACAGTCGCGTTGGTGACTTTGAGGCGTCCTTCCTCTTTGGCCGTGGAGTTGGCTGGCACCAGCCACTCCATAGAGAAGGGCACGGGAGGCATGACGGTCGCGTAGCACTGCAGCTCCATGTCCTTGCCCAGCACGGCGTGTGGCACGGCATTGATGGGATGCACCCTCGGCGGCGCCAGGTTGGTGTTCCGCGCTACGGCCAGCACCAGCGCAACCCTTAATGCGCAGCCACTTCACCTTTGCCCCTAGCTAAATACCCTTGAGATCCAAACCCTCTAGGGCAATCATTCCGTACCCTATTTTGCTGTTACCTCCACCAAACCGCAACCGTCATCATCACAACTTGATAAGCTTTCGTGGTCAAATAATTACAGGCAACCACATCGCATGTATACTATTTTCGCGTGGAATCAGTCAGGTTGCTCTATCCAAACCACTATGTGCAACTACGCCGATCCCTACCGAGCCTCGCCTCAAACCCCATCTCTCGAATGGAGACTCCTCTTTTTGAAAGGCCAAACCAACCGGGGGCTTAATGAGGGGCTAACTTACCAAGGGTGTCCAATCAGGAGGTGAGGTTGCCTAGATATAACCTTACGCTTCCACTTATCCACATACGACTTTTCCCTCAGTGGTCTCAATATTGAGAAAACTACTTCCTCGATTACCCAAAGAACTATCGTCTGCCAAAGAGGTAGGAGTCAATTTGACAAATCCTTTGGTCCTCCTACATTTGAATTTCCTTCAAATAAGAAAAATAATGTTGATGAGTGCAGCTTATTTGTAAAATGGTATTTTGACTATAACATTTATTTCATAATTATTATTAAATGTAATATTTCAATATATCGCGCAAATATCCTACGATGGATGGAACCATTGTATTACTTTGTCTCATTTTTATTGTATTAGGCTAACTTAATATAACCTAAGTGAATCAAAAGATAATGTTGACCAAACATATAAATTTCTTTCTCCGTACAAATTAGAATGAAGTCTTTGTGGTCAATACTTATTAAGTAAAAACGTTTTATTTCCGCACCTATGTAAATGCATTTTTAAGCTAATTGAATTTTGGATCACTTGATGTATTATTTGACTGATACGATAAAACACAAGTATTGAGTCAAACTTATGAGCCATCCCGTTCCTTCAGTATTATTCTGCACACTGAAAAAATTAAGGATTAAGGGAACTACAACACCTTCAAACGCTTTGTTAAAGTATCTACAACATGGTACTACCACATGAAATATATCAGGCTACACTACATCTTAAATGCATCTTTCTCAAATTGCAATACTACAACCTAGTGACCTCATCCCTTCAGTAAAGCATAATAAACCTTTTAATTCAATTTAATTGGGATATTTCCTTATTCTGTAACACAATGAACATTGGAACATTCAGCTACCTTTTGTGAATGAACCGCCCATAATTAATTCATCAGAAGTGTCACGTCCTCCTTGATATATAAGAGTAGAATTTCTGTTGATATAATATCTAGATAACTTCAATAAAATCGCAAATGAAACGGGAAAAAATTAAATGGTAGAAACGAAATTTGTAGAATGCAAGAAAATCACAAGTAAATATAAACGAGTCTGCTCTTGGAGTTATTAGCCACGATCTTTCGGAATCTGAAATGCAAAATAAAATTCTTCAACAATGTAAAATGAGTTTCAATTGAAATTATAATACGTTTATCACTACTTGCACGCACATCTGACATTCCTTACTTTCAAATTCACCGAATATGTGTCTGCACACAAATATTTTTCGTTATATAAATATACATTAGTAAATTTCAGTCATAATGTGCGCGAAACTTTGTTTACAGAAGACTTGCTATATTTATTGCATCTGAAGCTATAAAAACAAAAGGCAATGATAAATTGAATTAGAACAGCGATAAATTCATATTACCACAATAGTGTTACCTTCACGCAGGAAAATGTTAGTTCATCTAAACTACGCCTTCATTCCACTAATTGGTAGAGAGTTAGTGGCGAGTTACAGACTTATGTAGCGGGGCTAGCAACTTGCAGTTCTGGAACACACCGGCTTCGGACGGCGTTCAAATGCAAGAGAGAAAGCAGTCCAGACGTTCCGAGAATGTCAATCTACAAATCAGGCCTCGAACCAGAGATCCAGCCAAGAGTGCGCAGTAGGAAATCTATAAGCGGGCTTTGAAATGCTTACTTTGGAAAAGTCCGATTTATAATTAATTAGCAATTCCAAGAGCTTTCAATGTCGTTAATTGACAAATACTGTTTACAGCATTACATTCAAAATGTACAACTTGAAATATAAGTGTTAAGATCGTATTGGTGGGAAGAAACTACATTTTCGTATCCACGAGTCATTTAAAAGAATTATTCCAGCTGCTTTATACTCTATTCAGGACACAAAACAAAGTCGATTGATTGATTTCGGGTGCGTCAATTGTCAACGTCATTAGTCCCATAGGTATACTGCAAGTTCGTTATCGTGGGAGGAGGCAGTGATCTGCCGCTGGATGGTGAGATCCGACGCGGAACTATAAGATGGACTAAACGAACTTGACATTCGCATTGTTTGAAGTATTAAATACCTTCGTGGTTAAAGTAAAATTGTTGGCCACGTGTTGCAATGTTTTTCTTACAAATTCACAGTTACAGTGTGGCAACAAAAATCGTATAACTTATCTAGACCGTTAGCCATACTGGAAACATATTATGTAGTACGTGTTAGAAAAAACTGTTTTTTTAATAACCCAGAAAATATGCGAATCTAACAAACTCTTTGTGAGAGATGTGACTTTAGAATTCTTTTGGGCACTGAAAATCTGGTTTTATTGGTGAGTTCGAAACTATTTCAAAAGCGATGTAATTCTGATACAGGTAATTACAAAAGCATCTGAGACGTGCATCTCCATATACATATAACAGTTTTATTCAATAGTAAATTTAAATTATTATTAAGTAAAATAATATTCTGCTAGAGTAAAACATTATTCACGCTGACCAGCGAAAGAGAGAATCTTTCGTCTTACCCCCTTCCTAAATTCTTGCTAAAATCTATTGTTGCGAGTGGACTCCTGTTTTTTCCAAAACTATATTGAATGACAATTTTCATGGAACTACTGAAAACGATATACTATCCACTGAGCAACAAAACAGCCCTGCCGGATGGCTGGGGCAATCTTCCATCCTATTCGGTGATAGCAGAGATGCGATGAGCCGCAACTGACCGTCTTAGTTGTCCTTCGTCCACAAACGTAGCAAGTGTTCATGGGGTAGTCAACCACCTTGATGCGAGAGATAAACCATAACCTCCGAGAAGTCACCATGATATCAGCACCTTCCGCGACTTTTCGGGCTGATTGGTTGATGGCCGTCCGGATTGAGCAGCGTAGGGTTCGTCGCGGGTGACGTTTTGGCCAACACGTAGTCGTCTTTGGAGATACACTGCCCAAGGAGTCTGCGTCAGTTGTGATGGCCCAAATGTCATCAACAACGACTCTGACGTTCCGTAGATTTGGAAACGAGCGAGTGAATTAAGTCAAAACGGCGGTATAAATTTGATGAATTGTTGTTCAGCTAACTTAACCCAACTATCTTAAGGCTAAATGCACCGAAAAATACTTATAGGAAAAATCAATAGATCGCAGCACTATCACACGGAATTTACTAGATCGATAACGTCTGAACAAATTGTCCGAATTTCGATCTGTAAACGGCATTGAACTTCCTTTTAAAATAGAATTCACGCTACGATGCCGTTTTTTCAAAAACTATTTCCAAAAAAAAATTAAAATGATTTCTCATAGTTCCGGGAAGGAATTAAAAAATGTGGGCTTATAGCGCGATGACGACGTGCTTCCTGAATCCAACGCCGTATCAGTCATGCAAATCGGATGAATAGGAGCGGCGTAAAGTGAAATTTCGGAAAAACTACCTGACCCCCCCCCCCCTTCACGCTTCACGCTTGCGTCACCTTTTGGAGGCTCCCTCGACGCGGCCGAACGGCCACACCCGGCGGCCTCAAGACGAGGGCGGCACGGGAGGAGGCCGTGCTCTCAGGCAGGCAAGCCGGGCAGTCGGTTCGTCCTTTTTCGTCCCTTTCAATCTCAATATATTTTTCTCCACTTATCAAACTAGTGATGCTGGAACACAACCAAACGGTCTCATATCATCTGTAATAGTCGTAGAAAACTATACCTCTTGTTCACATATTTCAGTCTTCCTTCGAATCCCATCAAAAAGTTATTTGAGGCACTACTCAAAATATCAATTCCGATTTGGAAACTAATTTCAAAAAGAAAATTGAACTAATTGTGTAGATATCACCAATATTCCATGTCCTAACATCTTATTTTACATACATTTTACTTCTAAGATCTTCCGTTATCATTCCACTACCAGAAAGAATGAGCCGAAATTACGCACGAGCTCTTTTATCCTGCGACTCGATTTTTGATCTCAAAACGGCGTTTGTCTCCTTGATAGACTTCACCTGATGAATCGGTTTTTCCAAGTAAAAGTTTAAAACTGTTTTCGTACTTTCGGACAAAATTGAAGAAGTGGTAAAATAGCGCGCAGGCGAGATGCATCCTGAATCCAACACTGTAACAAACATTAAAATCTAATATTAAGAATCGTGACATGTCCCAGCTTACTTAGTAAGTTATATTGATATAAAATGATTCTGTTATATTTGTATAAACTTGAAGATTGGAAAAAGTAATTCCCGGCGCGTCATTTTGATACAAACTACGTAAATGATAATGTAAAAGGATGTAGTGTAAATCATTGTATTGTGACATATGTATGTATTTTTTAATGCATTAAATTGTCATGAAAGCAATACAACTTAAACCCTTAGACAGGAACACCACACTAGAAGAGGAATATCCGTCTATGAGGGGGATATATTATGTTTTGTTATAAAGTTCGGCAACTTTTACATTTCTACATTAAGATACCATTTTTCTAAACATCGTACACGTTTATCAGTAACATTTAATCGGGTAGCAATTCAATTTATAAGATTTATATGCTACTAGTAAAACGTAGCATACCAGTCACTGATAAACCTCATATTAGGGAATCAGAATGCAAACTTATTAAATCGGCGATCCCCATCTAGGTGTCGAGAATAGGGATGCAACATTGATGTTGATATTTTCAAAACATAGGTTTTGTATAGACACATGAACATATTTCGTAAAAAAATGAAACATTTATAAAACCTGATGTTTATTATCGATGTGCTTGATGAGTTGTTGTGAATGAAAAGAACCGATAATCACAATTTTATAAAAAAGTTAAAATATGAAATAATATTGCATTATACCACGGTCAATACATGTGTTCGAATAAAGCGAACGGTGATTGTAACATCCTCATCCAGTAGACTATCTTCAGCCCAAGAAATGACCCCATTTTTCTGGCATTTCCTACGTATGTCCTACCGTACGCAGAGAGGCGGCCAACGCAAGTACTCTAGGTGTAAGGTCTCTCGCGCACCTTCCTGTACCCATTTGAGGAAGTTGTGACTCCATAAGATGACCCTGGGCGATAGTAAAAAGAATAACAGCGAAACTAAGCCTGAAAACTTTCTTTTGCCGTTTTGTCTAAATCGTAATTATAAATTAACAATCACGGCCACTGTCAAAACAAATTATCTTCCGCACGAACTTGATCGATGTTTCTAAACCAGGTTTATTAAAGATGTTTTAATTTTGAACATTGATATTTGCATTTGTATTACTTGAGCATCATTCCTTCGCTTTTCTTGCTATCCGAAACTGGGAGGGGACGCGCCGATAATTCAGCGAGTTCTTCCCTAATAATGGCAGAATGTACGCATGAAAGACTGCGGGTATCAAACACACTGTTCAGTGCGATGATGTCTATTTGTCGGCTCCAGTCCCGGTCAAGCAGCGGCTGTGAGCATCTCTCCTTTCATCTGCAGGTCCCAATTCTTCGCGGGTCTGAACGCGCAGAGAAATAGTACTAGAACATAGATCGCAAGCCATCCCTTGTTAGACCTATCTGGATATACACAGCAATAGGATGCTAGCAATTTGTTCATTGCTCACTCGGACTCGAACTGCCTTTTTCCTTTTGTTTGTGATATTGTGTATTAGTTATTCAATTGTGCCCACTTACACCCTTTTCTTCCGCTTCATTCTATCATTCCAAGCATAATATCCTTTTCTAGAGATTTTGTTCGACTCATAGTACGTCAAAAATATTTTATTTTCCATTTTTTGGCTTTGGCTTTTAGAGAAAGTTCTGTTTTCTTTTCAAAATTTCGGATTTTATCTTTTTGCCCTCCCATTGTACGTAAATTTTCTTCCGTGTCCATACTTCAAAAGCATCTTCCTTTTTTCGGCCTATCTCAATGTTCAGCCTTTACACCCACACAACAGGATTAGAAATACCATTTTCTCGATTATTTGGATTTTGGTCTTACGCAAGGCTTGATTTCTGACGGAACACGACGGAACGCCGTTCCTGTATCTCGCTGATAATTATTACATTATATTATAAATATATAATTATTTCTATTAAATTAATAAATCATTTTGAGTGCGTTCCGGGACCTAAAATTTTAGAAATCAATCACTTGATATGCCTGCATATTTTATGAATTTGTGTAATTTTCTTTCCACTTCTTTTTCTAAAATTATTCCTCTCTTTAGTTTTTCTGGACAGTATCCAGAATTTGTTATTGTAATTCATAAGTATTTAACTTCGCCTGCCATGTATATCACTTCTCCGTTGATGTTCAGGCTTCCTTTTTTACCAGTTGACATACATCTTGTTTTCTTTAAATGTAAGTTCATAGAATATTTAAATTTTATATTAATAATATATTTAGCTATCATTATTACATAATTCAGAATTAAGTATAAATAAAACATTTGCATAATTTTGATGACATAACATTTTTGCCTTTTCTCGAAAAGGAGTAAAGTGGACATGTCACGTTTTGAATGTTTGCTCCTCATTTCGCGCTCCTTTCTATCCAAGCCCAGCGCCGCCAGGGCACGCGCTCAAGTGTAGTCACCCTTCTGAGCTGGAAGCAGGGTCGCACCTCTGGCACACTGCTGTTCTGATAACGTGACTTTTCTGACCTCTGCAGACATCTCGCCGCGTTCTTCGGCGGGCTGCGTGCTACACTAGGGCAATTCGATATGCCCAAGCGTAGGAAGAGGGCGGTGAGCAGTTTTCAGTGGACGAGAACATTGTGCAGTGACGAAGTGGAGATTATATTTACTACACAAGAATTAGGGGAATCATTCGCTTTTCGTTAATTATTAGTAACCGAGTGTTATATATGAACAAAATAATAATTCAAACAATAAATAACAATTATAAAAGTATTGAGATATACAAATTTTCTCTACATTTATATCTTGAAAAGATCTTAGCGTCCGGCTTGCTGGGTCAATGGGTCACGATATATTACAATCCTTATTACCTTTATAATGGATTATAGGATCCGCTGACTATACAGCGCAGCTGGGAATCTGAAATAGAATGATTCTATATTTCTAGTTCATTACTGTTTGGATTGACTAAATGAAAGATCACTTTCTTTTCTAAAGAACAAAATTTAACAAAGTTTATTGATACCTTTTTAGCAAACAATTTAGTGAATTTAATAAATGATTTAATGTTAGGCCTTTGATCGAGTTATCTTTGAATTTACATTTTTATACCGCGGTTAACTTATCTATTCTTCGTTGATGTCCCTCGCAGACTTCTCAGTCGAAATATCTTGCGAGCTTGCCGTAGTCCAAAGTTCCAAGAAATCCTCTTCTGCCCCTATCCAAGCTGGTCTCAAACTATCAAAATTATCAGTCCCGATTACGTCCTATGACATAGTCCCGAAATCTATTACTCGATTACCACTCCCGACAAAGTTCCAATTTATGCATCAATATTACTTCCACATGCAACATCTGCAATATCATTTACTGTCCTTAAACTTTCACGATCTGATAACCCGACTCTGACTATCTGCACTACACTCGCTTCCTCTCACGAACCTACGATCAGTTCATACACGCGATGCCGGTCAGAATGAAATCTTCCTGCATGATTTACCCTCGAAGACTCCGTATTACTACCTTCTCTTTTTTCATAACATTTGACTTCCTTCTCTCACCCAGCCAATCCATTCGTTCGTTTGCGTGTCGTCCCTCATACACGGCTTCATGTTCCTGTAGTTATATGTTCCCATTTGTCGTCCGTTTTCATCATTCAAAATCGCGGCATTCTTGCTTAATACTTTACAAATTCGGTACGGTCCTGTATACAACGGGAAAAATTTATAAAATAGCTTCTTATCCACTGACGACACTTGAGGTACTCTAATTAACACTTCATCACCCTCCTTATACTCGCCTCGAAAGCATTGCTTCTGTTTTAGCTTTCTTTTGGCTACTGCCTCCCTCAAATTGTCATAAATTATTCGCGTATCTCTCACATCATCTGGGATCCCACTTATTTCTGGAGGTATCCTAATCCTTCGAAACGGATCATTTTTTCTTTTCCTTCCCATGTGGACCTCTATAGGCGTGCTTCGCGTGCTCCCATGCGGAACATTATTCAAAACGTAGTTCAATACTGGCACGGCCTCCATCCATCGGTTATGGCTTTCCGAAATGTAGACTCTAAATAAGCGTGAAATCTCCTTCATAATTCTTTCGCTGGGGTTAGCTTGAGGATTCCGTACCGTCGTGTAACATATTTGGATACCAATTCTTCCCATGTCTTGTTCCCATTTTCCACTAGTAAATTGCGTCCCCAGATCACTAATAATTTTTTTAGGTATACCGAATTCTTCAAAAAATTTGTGACATTGCGTAATGCAACTCTGTGCATTCGCCTTTCTAATGGGGTATAATTTTGTGATTTTAGAAAAAACATCCATTATTACTAACAAATATTGATTCCCAAATTTGGATTTCGGCATTGGTCCATAAAGATCCACAGCGTATATTTCCCTAGTTGACGTAGGTATTATCACTTTGCTGGTCCCCTCATACCTTTTATTGGGCTGTTTGGTTTTCTGACAGACGTCACACTTACTGATTTGCTTACGGATTTGTCGCCCCATGCCTTTCCAATAGCATTTTGATCTAAGTATTACTTCGATTTTGTTACACCCAAAGTGGCCGAAATGTTGATGCGTAGATAGAATCAGTTCTCGCCTATGCGCTTCTGGTATCCAAATTTGATACTGCGTCCCTCGTTTCCTAATCCGATGTAATAATACCCCCTCGTACATCTTCCACATTGAAAATTTCGGATCATCCTGCCGTCGGTCGTTATCCTCCGCCGAAAAATACTCAATTATTTGCCTCCCCACAGGATCCTCTTTGAATTTTCGCTAATTCCTCCTTCGTGCATTTCGGTTGTATTTCCATTAACTGGATAGCATTAATATCGGGTTCCACACTACCTTCCTTTTCCTTTATCCTGATTCTCGATAAATAATCGGGCAAAACGTTATCACGGCCTTCACAATATTGGATGTTAAAATCAAATTGTTGAAGCCATAGTGACCATCTCAACAATCTATCGTTATTCAAATGACTTCTCATTAAGAAAATTAGGGCCTTCTGAACCGTAATGACGGTAAATGGTCGTCCAATTAATATAGCCCGTAATTTCTGCGTAGCCCACACGATCCCTAAAGCTTCCCGTTCACTGGTAGTAAAACGTCGTTCGCCAAGAGTCAACACACGACTTTCTAGGGCGATTATTCTCTGCTTATTCTTTTCGTCGAATTGGAACAGCACAGCTCCCATGGCAAATCCACTACTATCCACTTGTAGATACATTCTTTTGTCGAAATCTGGATAACTGATCAAAAATGTCTTCTCAAATAGTTCTTTTAATTTTTTAAACGCCTCTTGACATTTTGCAACCCACGCCCATTTCCTCCCCTTCTTTAGCAATTCTATTATTGGGTGTGTAATTTCTGAATAACCTTTGCAGAACCGGGAATAATAATTGCACACCCCAATCAATCTTCTAACTTCCCTTACATTCCGAGGTCGTGGAAAATTCTTAATCAATTCTTTCTTTTTATCTTGCATCGACATTCCTTTATCCGATATGACGTGCCTCATAAATTTTATATTCCTTCTCCCGAATTGGCATTTTCCAATATTTAATTTTAAGTTATACTTCCGAAAGATTTCGAATAGTTTTTTCAACTTCTTTAAATGTTCAAACATATTGGTAGAGAATAACACAATATCGTCGACGTACATGGGAATAGTTTCCTTTAGCTCATCCGGTATTACATCGTCCAAATAACTGATTAAAGCTGCGCCACTATTCTTTAATCCAAAAGCCATTCTCTGAAAACTATACGTATTGCCTTCAAATGAAAAACTGACAAATTTTTGCGATTCTGGGTGTAGTCCAATTTGCCAGTACGACGCAGTAAAATCCAGTCCCGTGAATATCCGAGCTCCTTTTACCTTCCACATCATTTCATCTAATTTCGGCGGTTTTTCATGACGAGCGATGGTCTTGCTATTGAGTTTCCTAGCATCAACACCAAAATCTGATCTTATTGTCTTTCTTACGAACTATCACTATTGGGCTTACATACGGTGTCATCGATTTTTTTATTATACCATCCTCAAGCATCGTGTTTATTTGTTTACGCACTTCGCTTTTATATACATGGGGGATTGGATATTGTTTCAGATTAAAAGGTTCCTCATCCATCAATTCAATTTTAAATTGATATCTCTTTACCGGCTCCCTTGAACTTCCAAACACATCTTTATATTCATTGACTAACATTTCAATAGCTTCACTAGCATCTATTCCGTTTTCGTCGACCGCGCCCTCTGCTGCCGCGTGGATCTGGTCCCTGGTCTCTTCAATTTGTTCCGCAATATCGCAAATACACATATCTTCGCCCTCCTGGTCTTTGATCCCTAAACAATGTTGTTGCCCTTTGTCACCTCGTAACAATATACTCCTGTTACCTATGTCGACCTTGGCGTCATACATTTTTAGGCCATCAATCCCCAAAATAATTGGACGAATCAAATTCTTCACTACAATTGCCGGAAACTGAATTGTCATTCCTTGGACTTCCACTTCCACCCAAATTTGCCGACTTCTTGTTTCGATGCGCCTTCCATTAGCTGTCCGAATATCCAAACTCCTAGTGGGTAGCTCCTCAATTTTATTTCCCTTTTTCTTTAACTGCTCATATAATTTTTCCGACACTGCACAAACATTAGCACCTGTGTCAATTAAAATGTCTACAGGTATATTCCGAAATATCCCCTCCAAAATTAAACACGTGCTATTCTCCGTCCGTTCGTCCGTATCTTCCTTTAATAAATCTTATGCCGATACTTCAATGCTATTCAACTTCTTAAGAACCATCACGCCCTCATTATCATCGTTCGAAGTATCCCGCCCATTTACTTCGAACACTGGGAGTTTTCCTGTTCAATCGCATTAATTTCCACATGTTCCCGTTTATTGTCCTCTTTGAACCTCCGCGGATACCCGTTTCCTGTCATTTTATTTTCCATTTTAGTACTATTTCCCCTGTCATCCTTTCTTTCTGAGCTATAATTTCCTTGGCGGTTGTAATTATTCATTGTTTTTCCCGTTCCATTGTTATTCTCGTTCCTGCTTTCATTATATTGATACCCGTTACTACGATCATAATCACTATTCAATGTCTGGTCGAATCGACTTAAACGTTCAACCAGATCCTCAGAATCAATAGGCATGGAGTTCCACAATAAATTTTGGATATTTACAGGCAACTGACGAATAATAATCCTAATTAATTCATTGCTATCCATTCTGTCTTCGCATGCCTTCAATGCTGCTATTTTACGTGTTGCGAAGTCACACATATTCTCGGCTCCAACCTTCTTATACCTTTCACTCATTAATTTGTATTTTAGATCAAACTTGTGGCTTTCGTTCCAATATCTTTTTTAAGAATTTATCCTTCCATTCCTTGTAATTAGTCGGTTCCGGTACTAAAGAGGTCAACCAATGATGTGCCTTGGTCGACATGGCTTGTTCTACTATATGCAATTTTAATCTTTCAGGGATATTATTTATCATAAAATAATTCTCTAATTTTGAAATAAACGACCACGGTTGTTCTTTCACATCACCATGAAATTTTAGGTGGCTTGGTATTATTCATTGCTATATTTTCCTGCGAACGCCTCATGAATTCGTTTTCTAACTGTTCGATCTTGTCCTTAATGTCCGACATATATTTCCCAGATTCAGATTCTTGCACCATTTTAATGTTTCTAAATCCCTCCTGTATTCGTTTTTCTAATTTACTATCCGAATTAACTAATTTAGATTCTATGTTTTCAATTTTTTCGCCATGTTGAAGCGACATTGCGTTTAAATTATCTACACGCGATTCGACGAATGTCAACTTTTCGCATTGTTGGTCATGTAAATGTCCCAATGTCACAATGCTCTCCTGTAAATTATTAACTTTGGAATTAATTTTGTCGCCAGATTCTTTTAATTCCCTCTGCATTTGGTCGACTGATTATTAAAAGACTCAATTTTACAATGAATAATGTTGAATTCAGCCGATGCATCCACCCGTAATTGCACTATTTCCTCGTGTATTTCCTGACGAAAATTCTTCAATTCTAATGACATTTTTGATGTCATTCCTTCCAATTGAGCGTTATTTTTTTCAAATTTAGTATTCATATCTGAAGTAATTCCCTCAAATTTAGTATTCATATCTGAAGTAATTCCCTCTAATTTAGTATTATTATGCTCAAGTTTTGCGTTCATTTCTGCTAACATTTTAAGAATTAAATTATTAGGGTCCATATTTCCTAACGGTGCAGCCATTATTTCCTTTTCTTGTGGTTCAATCTCAATAATTTCACGCGAGATTTCTCCCTCGGGGTTAGTATTAGCAGACGCCATATCATCTACATTAACATTCTCCATACGCACTTTTTTGCTCCTAGTATCCATTTTAAATTCTAATACAAATTAAAATCTCTGTTAAATTATTTTAAAAACACACCAATGAAATGGTCTTGGCTCTTTCTTATAATCAACAATTAATTTCAAATGTCAATCCATAAATTTCAGATTCCCTTTGGATCACTTTATTATAATTTATAAGACTAATTTTATCCGTGTCACCAATTGTTATAAATTATAACAAATTATGCATCACGTTGGTGCGCCATTTGAGATATACAAATTTTCTCTACATTTATATCTTGCAAAGATCTTAGCGTCCGGCTTGCTGGGTCAATGTGTCACGATATATTACAATCCTTATTACCTTTATAATGGATTATAGGATCCGCAGACTATACAGCGCAGCTGGGAATCTGAAATAGAATGATTCTATATTTCTAGTTCATTACTGTTTGGATTGACTAAATGAAAGATCACTTTCTTT
>BLKR01013044.1:0-14080 GCA_011170035.1 Teleogryllus occipitalis | reverse complement strand
ATAATAATAATAATAATAATAATAATAATAATAATAATAATAATAATAATAATAATATTTCAAAAAGCGCGAGATTAGGAACATATGAAAAGATAGACATTTTCAATCCCGAGTTATAGAAAAACTATTTGCAACGGTAAACGAACTGCAGATTTGATTTTTCTGCATTGCTAACAATAATGTAACTCACCCACAGCTCTACTACTACCACTACAAGCAAAAGGAGAGCTCAATTAAACGTGCGCATAGTGAAGCTACATTTACGTCCAGAAGCAAATGAAGGGGCCATCTCAGCATTTACTCAATGGATCAGGACAACTGGACAAAAACCCGATCGAGACGGGTGTCATACTACTACTTGTTACAGGCATATTAAATCTTTCTTTAAATTATACAATACAAATTTTACCTAATCCATTATATATCATTGTTTTGCTAAAATAAGCATTATTTTTCTAATTGGTGATCAGAATAGTCTCTAATTGTGTAGAAACAGTTGTGCAGCAGAAAAGATTTTTTTTAACTTAAATTTGTGTACCGACTTTAATTGTTGAATGTTATCTGGCAATGTGTTTTAGAGTAACGTATATTTCAGAAGTTCAAATTTCGAAAGTTTCAAATTAGTTTTATACTAAAAAATTAATAACGAATGGAAAACTGTATCAATGAATTTTTGCATTTCAAACCGGCAGTCGCATGCTCCAATAAAATAAACAATATGAAGTTAAGATATTAACATTTCTGGGTCTCTCAATTTAGTCAAACCTCAAACGGAATATCCGTTTAAATGAATTAAATATAAAATTAAGTACATTATGTTACGCATTCAAAATTCCTTCAAAGTCTGTCGGCTTTCATGCAGCTCGATGCGTGTATTTTTAAAATGTACATTTCCGGTTAAGATATGGCATAATATTCTGGAGAAGGTAGTACCCAGACCTTTGGATTGTAGAAAAAAGTATTTCAATAATAAGAAAATGCCATCCAAGTGATTCCTGCAAGCTTCTCTTCATTGAGCTTGGAATCTTACCACTGCATTGCCTATTTACGAATCTGTGGTTTTTGTCATAAGTGACGTCCTTAACGTTGGGAACATATTTTCATGCAATACTAATATTTATAATCACAACTCGTTGTAGAAATCACATTTAACGTGTGTCAGCATCAACAGTTCATTACAAGAAATTCACAAACGTGTACGTTACTTTACAACGTATTGCCAAATGACATTAAACTATTAAAATCGGCACACAAATGTAAGTTTAGAAAAATCTTTTCCCCTGCATAACAGTTTCGATACATTTCTATACTGATCATTAAAAAGAAAATTAAGGTTTATTTTAACAATGATAAATAATGCATTAGTTTACATTCGTATTGCATAATTTTTTTAAATTATTTGATATATCTGTAACAAGCAATGGACTTCAGCTTCCGTATCAATACGGTCAAGTTTTTGTCCAGTTTCCCTGATTCATTGAGAAAAATGCTGAAAAGATCCCTTGTTTTGCTTCTGGACATAAATGTAGTTTCACTATGCTTATGTGTCGTTGAGCTCTCTTCTTGCTAGTAGCGGTGGAAGCAGAGCCGGGAGGAGGTATTATTTTGTTAGCAACAAAAAAAAAATCAAATCTGCACTGCGCTTACCAATGCACATAATTTCTTCTGTAAGTCGGGAGCAAAAATATTTAGTTTTAAAATTTTGCTAATTTCGCTTTCTTGAAACTTATTTATCATTGAAATATATACTTAAAATGTTGGGAAGAGATTCTGGAGCTCACGAAAGCGAACGCAGATGGTTTTCTCCCCTATAGGTCATATATATTTTTTTGTGTTCTTTGACCAAATAAATCAAATAAAATGTACACATGCGGGAAGAATGACCCTAAATCACGTGCCCATAACGATAAATACACACGTGTCTCCCATACGTATCCGCTTTATATAACGAACGTCGTCTAACTTTACGGTCCACGCCGAACGTCCTTACCAACGGTCAGGTTGCAACTGCTGCCCATTTCTGTCATCGAGTCTATAAAACTAGGATCAGCTCAGTTACTGTTTCATTGCTGGATTCATTTTAATTTCCACACTCTCTTCTTAGATTCTTTAATACACCTTCAAGTAATAAGCAACCAACTTTGTCATTATTTTTGAAGAATAACCTAAGATTTTGTAAACGTTTGGAAAAAGATATTCCATTAAAATAAGTCGTTTATTTTGAAAATTTAAAATGTGCCAAAGTGTGTAGGTAGATTTCAGTGAACACGAAAACACATTTTATATTTTAATCAGTTACTTTAAGAAATTCCTGGAAACACATACATTTTTAACAAAAAAATTCGAATTTTTACTATTACGATATGATGAGTACACAAAAAATAACGTTCTAAATCCTTTGATATGGGTTTTTCTGGCTTGATGACGTACGCGGAATCAAGTTGCAGTGAAATAAATAATAAAAGACCATGTAGAAGGGCAATGTAACCAGGAAATGCGAAATTTTGGCAGCAGGTGGACCTTTAAAATGCACAAACTCATTAATCGTCTTTGTGAGCCCAATTTGATAGGGGCCAATTTGGTAGTTGCTATGTGTTAAAGCTAAAAGGAGTGGGTAATGTCCAAAACACTTGGTTTTACTTTTTCAATTAATCCCCTCGTAAAAACTGGAAGTACCAAATTCATGAAACATCAATTTTCTAATTGAATTCTCTTTCATAATCATACAATGAAATTGATTGATCAGAATTGAAATGAAGATGTATTCTAGGGAATTGCATTTTATTTTTCTTATTATTGTCACTGTTAGGTTTTCCTAATTGTAATGAATAATTACTATTTCATATTAAATTAATTTTGAAATCAGAATCCACATTTTGACAACTTCTGGTCATGCCTCGGCGAATAGCAGATGAAAAAGTGTAAACGTTTTCAGCTGCTTCAATTTCGTGATTTCAATGTAAAATTAATCACTTAGCAAAAATTATTAACTAATCGTCCACGCCGATAGAGGGATTCGAATAAGACCACTCGTAAAAATAAAGGCATGCTGGTAGTCAATGAAAGAAACAGTTAATTTTAAAACCTATTTATTTATTTATTTATTTATTTATTTTATTTTACGTCAAAAAACAGTTAAAACTGCGTATGACGTGCTATGGGGAAAAGTGAATTGTGTGCACATTTTCAAAATTCTGTGATCCCTACACTGTCATATACTACTTAAACTTTGAAAATAAAACAAACAAACAAAAAACAAAAAAAAACACTTCCCATGTAATAAATTCTATTTTCAAGGATAAATAAGCAATAAATTTTGGCTCTTATCCATGTCCTTACGAATAATATTTCCTGCCGCGACAACATGGAAACGATAATTTGAATAATTGTATTTCCCACTGAATTCTAGAAGACGTGCACAGAAAATGAAGCTATATTACGCTTTAAAGATTTCTTTTTGATTCTTAAAACTGATCGATTTCAGAACGCTCAATGATGCGACCACATCGTGTTGCAAAATGTTGTGGCTTTGGTGCTTTGCTGCAAATAACATAATTAAATAACGTTGTTAATATATTGTTTTGATTGCCTGTAATGTAAGAGTTTTTACCAGAGAGAGCCGCTCGAGAATCCATCAGTATTGGGATTACGCTAGAGAGACGGAGACTCAGTTGCTCTTAAATCGCCCTACCAACATTGACTCCTCGGGCTTTTGCGACACACAGACCAGGTATACTAGACTCGCACATTGTCTGCACGGACAAAGAATTTAAATGAAGAAATTTGAATTCTGATGTGGTAGACTGGGAATGCACATTATGCCACAATACAACTGCAAATGTACATAATTTACGTGGAATTCAAACCCACAGCTGTTGTATAACGTGTACTCAGTACGTAGCTCAGTACTGGAAAGCCGACGACAGGGTCACATTCAATGTGTGTCTTATTACTATTTAATTGCAGTTTCTGAGACAGATTGAAAGAAAAATTAAACATCCTAAATTGGAATAAAAGGAATTAATGAAATTATTTTCGTCAGCGTCTAATATTCGACAATTTTCTGTCTTCAATTTTTTCAAATGTATTTGTATTTTAGTCTCTGGGGCATTCTGCATTTTTGAATGTACACATCATATTTTTACCATTTTTAGCAAGATGTTTATGGTTTGTGTGCCGGTGACAACGTTTATAGCCTATTACAGACCGGATGCTTCTTTTGTCACGTTATGCATCCATTTACAACATGTTTATTCTGTGTCCCATTACCACAAACGCGGAAATGAAAGAAATGCGAATGTATGTGTGTTACAGTTCGTTTATTTTCTTCTTCTCCGTGTAAAAAAAGGTGCTACATTTTGAGAAAAGCTATAGAGAAGCTAAAGGACAATAAGAATAAAACATTTGTTTGAAATGTTTTAAAAGAGATTTGTGATATTGAAAGAAACTTTAAACCTAACCACGAATGAATGTAAATTGTTGTTGTCCTTTAGATGCTATATTTTTGAAGTATATTACGATATTAAAAAGATACTGAATTAAAGCGGCACCTGAAATCGGTGAATTTCGATTAAAAATACAATTTTTCTGACTTTTTAATTAATCAATTAACATTAATCATGCTAATGGAAGCCAACAAAAGAACTTTGCAAGAAGCATGAGAGTTTTAAAAATGTACGGTTGTTATTGATACTG
Organism: Teleogryllus occipitalis; assembly: GCA_011170035.1. Classification (NCBI taxonomy): domain Eukaryota; kingdom Metazoa; phylum Arthropoda; class Insecta; order Orthoptera; family Gryllidae; genus Teleogryllus; species Teleogryllus occipitalis. The sequence continues at coordinate 9,385 of BLKR01013044.1, read as the reverse complement.
TTATTGTTGGTATCATTGCAATTACTTTGATCATTGCTCATGTTATTTTTATGATTGTTTCGATTCTTAAACGAGTTTTTTAAATTTATTGCACCCGAGCAGTGGGTAAACCACTTTACAGGTCTGACACTTCCAGGTTACAAGATATGGAACGTATTTTGTATTTCGAATCATCTCGTGAATGGCCTGAAACCTTTTCATTGTCGCCCTTCGGCTTCTCTTTCATTCACAGCGCGCCTCATGTAACGCAGCATCGCATTATCGTGGAGAAGGGCGGTTATTAAAGGAAAGTCGAGAGGCGAGTCGCGGCGCCACATTTCTTCGCGTGCGTCGCGCGGGGTCGCGCCGAGTGCGCGACGAGGCAGCCGTTGTGCGTAGCGTCGAAAAGCGGCGCCGGAAGCGGTGGCGACAGGGTGCTGGTGTGCCTTAGGGAAATGAGGGTGATAACAGGGCAGACTTTTTGCAGGGGCGAATTTTACAGCCGTGCAAATGAGGGCCAAGCGTCTTCCCTGTAGTCGACGCATATCCGCAGCTGGAAATGCCTTTGCAGAGGTTGTAAGAAATCCTTGTTGCCAGTGTCTCCGTTCTAGGCGGAGTTGGAATTGCATGGGGACGCGAATGGAAAAAGGACTTCTGGAGATCTTACACAAGAAGCCTGTTTTAGTAGAGCGATAATTAAAGTATTATGAAATGAACAAATATTATTAAATAATAGTCTACATTAAAGATTTCTACGTATTTGATACACAAACCATATTTTCGCATCTTCCTTGTTTGTGTGTAAAAAAATTCAGTTTCCCAGTGATAATTTAATGTTCTCACGAAATTACTTGAAAAAACAGCCCAAATAAAGTTTCATGTGCTTTTCCCAAAATTCCTCCGATCAGATATTTTAGGCCAAAAATGAGAGCGAGAGACAGTTTCCTTTATGTTTAAAAAACACCCCACTCCAGATTTTTCACGACTTTTTTCTGTGTCAATTTACTTTTTAATTTAATAGGAAATAGCTTGTCGCAATTACTTTCATTCATTGCCATATTTTTATAGATCGGACCGTATTTTAAATGCACGTTTTGTAGTACTTTCTTCAGTTTTGTGCATGAGCCAATGTTTGGTCACGAACATTTTTGAAAAAAATATTGAATTCTGATTATAACACTAGTAATATTTGGAGTACTTAAAAGGAAATTGAATTCAATATTTTTTGTTCAAGTTGCAGATTGTTTTAGTGTTAAAGTTCATTGTTTAAGTGTTTAAGTTGAAATTGCAGATTCGCGTGCTCATATTACATCTCTCCCCCATACATAATATACAGTTTTTACTGTGCTTTAATAAACATAAGACAAAACAAGTTGAAAAATGCATGCCATCCCTCCAGTAACTTAAGTTTAGTAGATCTCAGTTGTCTGTTTATTTGCGACAGTGTCAACTGGTCGATGTATATGTCTTACTTTTCTAAAGAGCGTATCTTCGTACCTTTTCTTCTTAATTTCCGCTGAATGATTGAATATATTTTACTGCTGGTCTTGTGTATCTTGGAATGACGTCATGCTTTTGTCGTAGGTCAAACTGTATGGGTGTACAATCCTGTCCAAACCTGCTTAGTAATTCACATATGCTAGAGAAATAGTCTTACAGAACCCAACTACCTTTTGTTTATTAAACTTTAGTGAAAATTCAAAAGTGTCTAGTACCGATCAAATTTTTTATCGAATCTGAAGATCTAAAAATAGTGGTTAAAAACAGCGTAATGCCCTTTCTCAACAAAAATATATAGCGTCGCTTAGTCCTACTGACCGTCGTAATATCTCCTCTGCTCTCTCCCCCTTTTTGCACTCGCGGAAGGGAGACTGTTCTAACAGAGTGGAGTTCAGCTGCAGCTCGCCCTCACGTCGCTAGGGTGGTGTGCTTAGGGCGGGATTCCTGTGCACTGTTTACATAACGTGTGGCATTTCTATCTCGAAACTAAGTTGTTAAGACATCTATACAAGATTTTAGTGGCATGACTTCGAACCAGTTACAAAAATTACAGTCTGCTTCTGCGGCAATTGTCTACCACGCCATTCCTTGCAACTCGAGAAAAGCGACCCTGGAATGTTCGGTGGTCGCTAGCGGAAGGTATTCACTTGTTACGTCCCAATGGATGCGGCATGTATCTGGCACTAGTGTCACCCGTGGCACTACACCGTAAGTACTGTAAGTACTTAAAGTCTTATCCCTGAAGATTTCATTCTAAAGTTTTCGCTTGCAAGGACCATTTCTGGGACACAATCTTGTCTACAGACAAGTGTGTTACACACAGGTGTGTAATGAACTGAGACTAATTGTTGAAAAATTGTATTTCATCGCATTTCTGTCCGGAGATTATATCATTTGTGTTAATTATGGAAGGGAGAATTATTGAACTCTAAAATCTTTGCGTTCAAATTTCTATTATATAAAAGTATTGTAGACATTTCCACGATTTGAGTTTCAGACTCTCTTTAAATATTCCTTAAGAGACATTTTGGCTGAATATTAATTTTGTAGAAACGGTATAAAAAGAACATCGACACATGAAAATAACGTAAATATCAATAGTATTAACTATCATAGCTATTAATTGAAATAATGTTTTTGAAGTTTTATGTTAATAGGTTGAATACATGTACCACTTTGAAATGATCCTAAACTGTACAATTAACACATAATTTCGCTAATATTTGTTTACCCTGAAAGTGAAAATTATATTTTCGAGGATTTATTGTTTCGTTTACTTCTTCTATATGGTCGTGGGTATCAATAAATCACTTGGAACAAGCGTTTCTTTGGTGACAAGTAGCTTCCGCTAATCGCAAATTTACTTTATCTCGCCGCTATACTATCGGGAAACATGATACCTTGAATAGTACCCTTAAGTGAGTCACCTTGACCGCAAATAATTATACATAGAATGCTCCGATCCATTTCAATTTCTTTGGAAAAATGATAATTTCAGCAATACTATTGAAAACATTGTGGGATAGTAATAACAAAATATTTATTGCAAATAAATTTCATTGCACAAATGTAGTGTAAAATGAAATAGTTTACAAACATAATGTAACACAGAAAAAGAATGAAATGAAATTTGCAATTGTTGTGCAATGCTTGAAATTTGCAATGCTTATGATAAATTATATGATCCTTTTTTTAAGTCCCCACAGAAGCAGCGAATTATAAATTACTAGAGGTAACCCGCCTAAAATGACGGGACGAAATTCAACTCTAGCATTAATGAAGAATAAAACTCACAATTTTTTATATTTTTTAAACTACATGCAATAAGGCTTGTTTTCCTTCATTTTAAGATTTAATTTATTATAAATTTTCCCCGTTGAATTGCTATGAGAGACACTCTCATTGACAAATGAGATGTTTTGTTAGCATTAGGATGTTTTTTAACATGGAGGGCTACGTGTAAGCGACCATTGATGATTTTTTTTAACACACTAATCTGTTGAAAGATTGGGCCCGGCCAAACGAACTAAAGAGAACTGCCCATCGAAATCAATTCAGGGAAGCCAACCTGGTGTTGATAAATTTTGGAAATTTCCCAAACCCAAACAAATCACTCGTCTTCTAACTCAAAGCTCACTCCAACTAACGAAATGCGCACTGCGAAAACCACGTATTTTATCAACAGATTTTAAAATATCACGATATTTTCTAGCGGGCTTTCCAGCGGATTTTCAACTTTTTATGGATTAGACGGACGTCCTATATTATAAATCCTTTCATGTATCATAACCTTAAACCACAAGTACTAATATTAAGAAAAAAATGATTTCTTTCTGGCTCATTTCATTTTGTAGTACTCTTTTGAAAAGGATGTAAACTTTAAAATTGTGAAATGTTAATATACGAAATGTATGACGTTCCCCATTTCCCTGTGGGCAATTCTCTAACGCCTAAGTTCAACGTGCAAATTTTGCCGTTGTGTACGTATCGGAAAAATTATATGCATTACTAAGTGTACTTTGCAATTTGAAATGCTCCCTTTAATGTCCCTTTGTTAGCATGCGAGCGCACAGCAGAAGTGAAGGCAATTTCACGGGATTCGCGTGAAACGATCTCGCTCGAAGCAGCTTAGAACGGAAACAACAAATCCCGACGCTGGTATGCCATTCGTCGATAGTAATCACTGAAACGCTGAGCTTCGGCTCTCTCTTTCAGAAACCGGTGGGTGGAGTAAATGGTCGGCAATGTTTGAGGAGAGAAATCGGGCGACTGTTTTTGCTATGCCGGTGTAGTGTAGATACGATTGAAACCGCGCATTAACTGGAAGTATTTGAGTTCGGGATTTCAATTGTGGCAGCCGGTTCACCTGAATGAATTGTTTCGTTCAGCCGCTCACAGTTACAATGTGTTTCCAATGCGATCATCAAAGGAAGGTTCTCAAAATGACGAAAATTACTCGTAATCTAAGATCAAGATTATTAAGTTTTTAGTCTGTAAAAAGAGAAATTGCAGATCATGCAACAAAAACGTGGTATAAATTAAAGAAAGCAGATATACTATATTCGTAGATATACGTAATTAGCTCTTTACATGGTGCAGAGTCAAAAACCTAAAATTCCTGTCTAATTGTTTCACAAATTAATTTTATTACACTTCAGTTTAAACACTTTTGCAGATTCAAGTAGGTACTATTCGTTTTACGGCATTTTCCAGCCGAACTGTTTACTATGACTCAGTGGGGTAATAAGATAAGCACTCTTATGGCTCCTCGGGTCCTGGATGGACAGAATAGTTCACAAGGTACTGCAAATAAGATTTTCATGGGTTCACGGATTTTCATCGAAGAAAACATGATTTGGCTTGGAAAGGAAAATAACACCTCTATTTGTCTCTAATTACTTTGACGGAGTAAAACCGTGGACGTTTCGAGAGAGATTTAGCGACTGTTTTGATGTGTGGGCGTAACAGATATGATTGACATCGCGTGATAACTGGTGGGAGAATTTGGAATTACAATTCTGATTTCTCCTGTTTCATCTGGATGAATTGTTTTGTCCAGCTATTCAAAGTCCCGGTATTCTTATTGTATGTTCATCGAAGATAACTCTAAAAAGACAGGTTAAGCTCCATGTCGATAGATATATATTAGAGGGGGAGCACACTTCAGATATTCTGATATTATAGACCTAGAATAAATATTCCCATATTAAAATAATATAACTTCTAATAAGTTAAATCAATCAATAACTGAGGCACAAAAAATGAAAAAAGTTATCAGACCGAAAGACTTGACTCAAGTTTCTCTATGTATGTCCACGCTTCAAATCCAAATCAGAAGCCAATATTGCGCGGCTACCCTCCAGTTTTTTTTAAATCGCTAAAAACACTTGCAAATACTAGATTTTGGTGTCTTTTTAGTATTATACTTCACAGAATCCAGAAGTTGCCAGAACCAAGACTTGACGTATGCTTTATCTATGTCGACGCACTGAATTCTAATTCGTAGCCAAAATTGCGATTTACAATTTACAGTTTACAATTTCACGGTGGTTTTTCGCGATTAAAAAAACTGGAGGTTGATGGCGCAATTCTGGCTTCAGATTCGGATTCAGTGCGTCGACATACATAGAGAAACAGGTTTTAAGTCCAAAGACTTAAACTGCCCGACAACTTTTTTCGTGTGCCTGTGTAATTATTTTTTCTCTTCGCATTAATTCGACTCTTAAAATCATGAGTCATTTTGACGACTATCATTTTTAAAGAAATTGAAGAGAGTGACAGATGTAAATTTCAACCTAGGTTGCAATGCGGAGTGTATCCCACTTGCTTTTACCGTACATGAAACTCTGGCTGTTCTGATAAATGAAAAGAAAAAACATCTTGACTACTATATTAAGGAAACTTCCCTTAAGAAACACGAGAAATAAACTTAGCTTGAATTGACGGTGTCAAATTACAATAATAAATGTTTAACATAACAAAATAAATTTCATAACTACAGAAGGTAAATGATCACAGAACATTATAAATAAAAACCCTCTACAAAATTAATTAAAGCGATTCAAATGAAATAAAAATGAGTAGCATGTGTATATTAGGGCACAACAATAATGGAAACATTAAAAATTGCAATTAATTTGCTAGTTAATACAATATGTCATTTGAATTATCAAATTTCAAATTCAATACTACGTGAGTATCAAAGCTTAGCAAACAATTGAGCATTTGCCTATTAAATTCTACATTGAATGCAACTTTCTGCAATGATGCACAGCCATGAAAAGGAGTTGAAACGTTAAGACATCGCATTTATGCATGCTAAACAATATGACAAAATTTGAATTAGTGAAATATACATTATGTGGCATTAAACCATATGCACGAACGTGCTTTACGAGGTACACAATGTAGGCTCTGGTTAACACAGAAGCAAGCTAATTCACTAGGAAACAAATCCATTGCAAGTTTATACTTGCAATTCCCATGCTCGACGAAAATTATTTAAGTTAATGCATTACCAAGATCTTCCCTACAGACGTCGTGTAAAAATAAGCCTCAGGACGCTGAATTACAATAGTACATTAAGATAATGATAAAATGCTATGGTACTAGTCAACACCATAGAAAGTCATTAAGCAGGCCCTACTGCCTGAGCTTCACCACTAATAAAGACATTATTGTTGAATTTGAAAAAACACTAAAAATTTGTGCTGATTGTAAGACATTACTAAGATCAACTTCTATCAAAACACTGACACGAGCAAGGCGCATATTATATATATATATATATATATATATATATATATATATATATATATATATATATATATATATATATATATAGTGACTGTACTTACCTCCATTCCCAAATTAGGGATCCAAAAATGCCTTGGCAGGTATTTACCACACATTAAAATTTTGAATGCATAATATGCTGTAATCTAGAATTATTAAGGACAAGGGATCGTTCTAGGGGGAGCGCCTTTACTAGGATGATGTTGGTTTTGTTTTTGTTACTTTTCTTAATGTTTAATAAATAGAAATGTCCTTGAAGCCGCCGGTTCGAGGTGGTTGCTCGTCGCCGCGTGGCCATTTATTTCCCTCGCTGCCGCCGGGCATTATCCAGTGTTCTGCTCCTTGGCCATTCACTTACGTCTTATGGATTCGAATTCTATCCTCTCATGGCGATTCACTAATCCGGGATCGTTATTTTCTCCACATGGCACTACTTCATGGCCCGCATACATCACCACACCACGTGTTTTCACTCTGTAATTTCCGTCCATTGACGGTCTCAACATAATAATTTCCAATCTTACTGAACTCTGTCTGATCTCTGTGAACTCTGTCTTTTTTTGATTTGACGATCAGATGACCGTTAGGTCATAATATATATTGCCCTTTTTCGTAAGAAAATGACTAAAAATAGAATTATTAATTCTTTATAGATGTAGTTACTACTTTTTACTAGTAATACCATTAATAATAATAATAATAATAATAATAATAAATACGAAGTTAATAACAATAAGTACTTTTCATTAGAAACTGATTATAAGTTTTTGTTAGATATTGAAATTTTGGCCTGGAAATATTCCCAGGATGAAAATGCTCTCCAAACAGACTGATTGGCGAGACCTTGATGGCGTGGGATAGTGTGTTCCTCGCGGACGTCATGGTGGGCGAGCAGTGGAGGCGGGCAGGCAGAGAGAATACTATACTTCGATTTATTTAGAGATTCATTTAACAGGTCATCAGCTGTTACGGTGTCCAATCGGTAGCTTTTACGTCACTACAGTGATGTCACTATGGTGACGTTCGACCTCCACATTGGATGTCACCGTAACAGCTGATTTGCCTCAATTAAAACTATGTTCAAATCCACGTATATTTCAGACTAACCGTAGCATTTGCATTACAGTAGAGTTTTGAGTGTGGAGTGCTGAAGCAGCTGTGCGGTTACAGAATGCTGAAGCAATCCGTAACAAACGGGCTATGGACAGAACACTCTCTTTCCTCTCCCCTTACTCACTCTGTCCCCTCTCTCTCTCTCTCTCTCTCTCTCTCTCTCTCTCTCTCTCACACACACACACACATACACACACACACACACAAACACTTACATGCACCCGGTGGCGGCTCGTGAGTATTCGCACCTTCGCATATGCACACCCAAATAATTGCGGTCCAATTTTTCTTAAACATTTCTTAACAAGAGGAAGCTGTTAATTTTATTAACAATAATTACTATACGAGCACTTGGAATATCAATAGATCAAACACAATTATTCGTACGAGCCGTTGGTATTACAGCTCTTTTATTATTATTATTATTATTATTATTATTATTATTATTATTATTATTATTATTATTATTATCAGTACCAGTATTAGCAGGTGCTATAACTATACTATTAACAGATTGAAATTTAAATACATTTTTTGACCCTGCAGGAGGAGGTGATCCTATTTTATATCAACATCTATTTTGATTCTTTGGGCATCCAGAAGTTTATATTCTTATTTTACCAGGATTTGGAATAATTTCTCGTGTTATTAGACAGGAAAGAGGTAAAAAGGAAGCATTTGGAACACTCGGAATAATTATTAATAATTATAATTTATGCCATACTAGCTATTGGTTTATTAGGTTTTGTTGTATGAGCACATCATATATTCACTGTTGGTATAGATGTAGATACTCGAGCATACTTCACTTCATCAACTATAATTATTGCTGTACCAACTGGAATTAAAATTTTTAGATGATTAGCCACTTTACACGGATCTCAATTATCTTATAATCCATCCTTACTATGATCATTAGATTTTGTCTTCCTATTTACTATTGGAGGTTTGACAGGAATTTTATTAGCAAATCCATCAATCGATTTTATTCTTCACGATCCATACTACGGAGTTGCCCATTTCCATTATGTACTTTCCATTGCAGCGGTATTCGCGATTATAGCAGGATTTATCCATTGATATCCTTTATTCACAGGATTAATAATAAACACCAAATGATTAAAAATACAATTCATAGTAATATTTATTGAAGTTAATTTAACATTTTTCCCTCAACATTTCTGAGGATTAGCTGGAATACCACGACGATATTCTCATTATTCAGACGCCTATACTTCATGAAATATCTTGTCATCATTAGGTTCAACTATTTCCTTAATTGGAATTATTATATTAATCTTCATTATTTGAGAAAGAATAATTTCACATCGAAAACTTTTAGTTTCCATAAATTTAAATAGATCTCTAGAATGATATCAAAATCTCCCACCCTCAGAACATTTATATTCGGAACTTCCTATCCTACCTAATTACTAATATGGCAGAAAAGTGCAATGAATTTAAGCTTCATTAATAAAGGATTCCTTTCTTTAGTATA